>JAWNMU010000531.1:0-18676 GCA_035043665.1 Drosophila quasianomalipes | reverse complement strand
GCCTTCGGTTTCAGTTACGTATTGCTGACGACCCTGTCACAATCAGATACAGCAACCACAACACTGCCAGTCACATGGGTGGGTGGCTTGCCGGTGGGTCTCCTACCAGTGGGTGACATATCAGCTATTTTTACACCGGCAGATGGATCACCAGCGAATGACTCAGTGGAGATCTGTTTACTAGGAGATGGTTCGTTGGAAGCCTCTGCCCTCATGTGCCCTTAGTTTGCCCGACCAAATGCTCTCTAGAACGAGGGGGTTCTCGTTGGAGGATTCCTGTGGTGAAGATGAAGAAGTGGACTTTGTCGACAAGTTTGAAGAGGAGGAATTGATACTATCCCCTTATCTGTCAATTTCGATTGGGAAACAGGGAAGAAGGTGGGTTTGAACATGAAGTAAGGAAGCAGTTGCCCGATGAAAGTAGAGATAGAAGAGGGAATTCTCAGTAGCGTAGTTATTATTTGCGGTGGAGGAAAACCTATCCTACATCGCAGAGTGCGATATGAATATCTTGGAAATCAGCAGAGGGGTAGTCGTAGCTGTAGCACCACTCTCCTGGGTAAACGACGAATTGTGAGAAGGGATTGAATGTCTCTTGATAAACGGATGGGCTAGACGAAGAGTGTCGCTGAGGGGGCTGACTAGGCCTCTTAGAAGATGTTGTTTTCTTTTCAAAAGGAGTTACGGAGTCTGATTTTAGAAGGGTATTCTTAGACGGGGGTCACATTTGAAACGAGTGCACTGACTGCGACCGCTTTGAGCGAGGAGGAACTACAGTCGATTGAGGGGGATCAGGAGGACCAGCTCTGGAAAATGGGTTAGGGCGTGGGAGGGAAAGAAGGAAGGACAAGGATGGCTCTGTCCTGATCCTTTGAAGGCGGTAGGCTTACCAGTGATTCTACTCGCAGGCAATGAAGACAGAGGGGAAGGAGGTCGAAGGCTGCGAGAAACACTATGAGCGTCCGTTCTCTTTGTTTTTTCGTGTAATCGTAAGCGGGACGATTGGCTTCGAAGAAGTATTGTTAAACGACAGCGTGGAGTAGGATGCGGATGTGTCTCTCATAGTACAAAGGCTCGCTGTTCATGGGAATGTTTCGGTCATTTCCCTCCTTGCGAGCAGGTTTAGATCCACCAGGGACTGACCTCTTCTCAGAAGGCAAGCGAGGTACTGCACTTGCAATCTCAGCTCTGGTAACCAACGAATCCCGTAATGCTCACCGAAAGATGGAATGGCGTTGCCTCACCTAAGGATTTTTCTTTTAGATGACGGCCACTCGCACGCGTGAGACTGCCACACGATGTTAGTCTTCGAAGGACGTTCTCCCTCCCCTATTCCGCCCTCCTTATTTAGCTGCTGGAGGTGAGTGAGCATCTGCGTTGTGTTTTCACCCGCTGAGCTGCTCTTAGGCCGAATCCCCCCTTGCCACACCAGCCAGCGATCTCGTTTGTGGAGATCTCTGAGTTCGAGGTTCTCAATTCTTCCTGAGTTTTCCTCTTGTTTCTCGGAGTTTCTAGCCATTGCATCCTTCATTCGGATGTACCTGCTGGTCAAAAGAGAAAGTGATATTAGGGTAGAAGGGAGGAGAGGGAGTAGTTTCGGTTCACTCCAGCGTGTTCTGGAATCGCTTGAGGGAACCAGAAAGTTCTTTGAGATCCACAGTGGAAGACTCTTTGTTGTTCTCCGTTTTTTTTGAGGAGTCTTGGACAACTGAACTTCGAAAATCCCTTCTGTTCATCTGAAAAAATGTAAGAATATGCTGGTTTGTTGAAGGCAGATGAAAAACAATATGTATCGGTGTGAGATCGACTAAGAGAACTGTTCACTGGGCGTGGAGGCTCTTTAGGAGCAGACGAAGTGAGAGGTGGTTGAGACAAGTTGGAAGCACGGGTGTCTACAGCAGAAGTATCAGAGACATCCAGTCCCCGTTTGGATTGGACAGCCAAAGAAAGCAAAAGGAGAGAAACGTTACATCCCTCTTACATTCGGCTGCTGAGGTGGTAGAAGAGTTCGGAGGGGGGTACTAGTCTTCGGGTTGAGAGCATGAAAGCAAGATAATGAATTTCTTATGGAGAAGTAGTACCCCTCAAACACAAGAGAGGATGGGATGTTGGCAGAAGTGAAGGGGGGCACAGATAACAGAACCATCGGTTCATGAGAGCCCTGCTTCTCGGCTAAGGAGATGAAAGGATGGATAGTGCTAAATTCATTGGGCTTCGATTTCAAATCTCTAGAACAGGCTTAGAACAGAAGGGGGAAAGATAATCACGTCCATGTTTTGATCAGTCGAATTCGATATTGTCAAGGGAAGAGAATATGTGTGTTGCAGAGCCTCCAATCCCCTTTGTTAGAGACGAGTGAGAACTCGAAACGGATGTATCGGAGAGAGGATGGGTGGAACTTGTGGTATTCACATCTGTTACACTCCTCCATATCATCTGAGGCTTCACAAATTTGTTCAGTTGATTCATAATGGAATACAAATTGTTCAAGCCGGTTTCGTTGGGTGCATCTTGCAGCAGAAAGCAAGGAATCCGAATGTCAGAGTTCGATGGTGTGAATGAACGAAGAAGAGTATCTTACGTCGGGGAGAGAAAGCATAATGTCTCTCGAAGCATCATCATTGGACACAAGAACGCTCCCCATGGAGCACGAAGAAAGGGGAGAGGAGCTACTGTTCATTGACTCTGTCTCAGGAGAGAAAAGATTGAGAAATCCATTCAACTCGGGCAAGTACAAAGAAGCGTCGCACTTGTATTGATCCACTGCCCCAAATGCTGAACGAAGAGTGCGGAAAGGAAGAGACCGCTCTAGAGACAGAGGGGATAGAAATAGAAAGGGATCTCGATATAAGAGGTGATATCATAGGTGGGGGGTGCTGGGTAGGAGAAGAGGCAGAAGAAGACGAAGAAGCGGTACCAGATAAAGACAATCGGTCGATTACGGATAGTGTGTCCGCTATGCCCTGGATAACAGCAGATGTTGATGTGAACGGTGGGACGGCATGAGAAGTTGTAGAGTCCATGACGACTGTGTGAAAAGACTCCTTCTGTAGAGCTTCACAGGCAGCAGGAATGGATGGAAAGCTAAACTCAAGTGAGTTGTCTTTCTTTGACCTGAAAACCCTGATCTCCTCCAGAGCTCTTTGACGAAGATCTTGTTCAGCTGAGTGCAAGTGTAGATATCGGGATGGAGGAAACTGCACTGGGCAAAGGAGTCATGAGGAGAAGCTAAGAATGAAAGAGATGACGGTTGCTTTAAAGAGCGCAGGTTGTAAGTGCAACTAGGGGAGTTGCAGTGGCAATTCTCTTTGCAATAGCTAGGGGAAAGAACGATCTTTCGAATCCACTGAGCCCGTATTTGTTGTGTTTGAGACCGGTAGAGGTGGGGGTGTTCGTTCGGTCTAAGAGAAATAACGTCTCCCTGCGTCCACCAACACTGACTCAACCCAACAAAAGATGATATCGAGAACGGAGATGACACTAAAGGAAATGCGATCTTTTCGACACGGAAGTCTTCAACTAGTTTTTTCCAGAAGACGTACGAGCAAATGGGAACAATAGTGAAGAAAGCGAGTACTCGGCCAAGGTGGCAAGCGCAGATAGGGGGTAGGAAATCTGCAAAAGAAGAGGGATCAGTTTGTTTGACAAGATGAAAGTGACTTCATCGTTTGCAGTTACGCTGAGGAAGGGGGATTTGGAATGCGCATACACTATACTAGAATTGGTCTGGTATTGGTCTGTAGGAGTATTATTTGCTAATATGCATGTAGACAAGGTAGTTGAGCAAGACACTCTGATTGGATGATTTCCTGGCCTTAAAACATCAAGCCATTTCTCGTAGGCAGGGGCGAATACAGTAAGAGAAGGTCTCACAGATATGTCCGAACATAACCTATTAGCAACGCTTTTGTATGTAGCACTGGAAGAGAGTTTGTCTTTCTCGAGGCAGACATTAATCATGTTCGTGTAAGATGAAGATCTAGACAAGCTGTAGTGCAGTAGAACACTCATGTCAATGCCAAAAGACCAAACAGGTGAGAGAGAAACATCTCGGTTAGAGGAGGAGAGCTTTCATGGGATAGGGAGGATTTCTTGTAGCAAGGCATAACATTGCACCCATCAATACGGACTTCGAAGGGGGGAGGATTTGGAGCTTTTGATTACTGTCTCTGCATCTCTTTTTCTTCCCAAGAAGCTCTTGTTATCTTCGATCTCGGGGATGAAGTCATCAATGAGAGTTGTGGAAAACGACAGACTGGAGGGATGGCGAGGTTTCGGGGTGGAGAGACGAATAGCAAGCTGCTTCTTTTCCTTGGAAGTCTGAGATGGGTTTTCGGGGGTAAGAAATAGAGGAGGACGAGGAGAAGAGAAGGGTCTATAACATCTGTAGTCTGGAGCTTCGAGCAACGGTATATAAAGGGAAAATCGGAGATAGCTGAGTGGAAGGCAAGAAACAAGAGAGCATACTGTTCAACTGAGAAAGGAAAAGGACAGTGAGAATGGAGGACCTCGATGCTGAATAGTAAAGGAGGGTTTGGGGTCTGAAACGTCTTCATATGCTAGCGACTGAACGCAATGTGACAGCAATCTATTAGTGCATGAGTGTAGCTTTTCAGGCAAACTCTCCCAACTACTATCTCCTGTTGATGACTTTCCATTCTGTTTGAAACTCTCAGATGACAAATAGTCCCTTACCGACTCCACATGTCTAAAAAGATTGACAAGCATAGATCAATATGCCACTGCAAATGCACTGGGGATAGCAAACAATCAAGAACGAGAGCATAGCTCTCAGGTCTTATTTTCTCTTGAGTAAGAGAAATCATCTTCTCGGCATTAGGATCTGAAGAATCGAAGCTCTCTTGTGTATTTTTGGATGAGTAAAAAACATACTGATCATCCACAAACGAAGAGATTGGCAAGTAGCTCAAGAACACGGAGCACTTGAACGGGGATTCCTCACTGACGAAGAATGGCTTCATGCGGAGCAGGAACGTTCTATCAGAGCTAAGTATCTGGTCCCTAGTTATGGTGCAAGAGGTCAAACCTGTCTGGTCAGTTGGAGTACTTTCTTTGTCGGATGGCTTTACTTTTTCAATGGTGGAAAAAGAAAAGGTCGAAATATTGATGTGCAGTTGGTGGGTCAGCGAGGGTTGAAGAGGATTGGACGATTCAAAGGAAGACTCTAACTCTTCTTCACTGTCATCCGTGGTGTCTTCATTTAAGAGATAGTCTTCGTCCTTTTCGAGAGCGCTGTCAAACTCAGAAAATAGGTTCTTAGGCTTTTGTCGTGAATCGGAATCGTTGAGCGACGCATAGGCATCTTTGGAAGAAGAAGAACACAAGGAAACTGTTCCAGTCGTATCAAGAAAGATAGGAGGAGAGAGTGAAAGCATGTGAGAGAAGTGGGAATATGCATTGGGCGATGGCTGGCTGGAGGACAAAGGGGGAAGGGGAGCGGGAGACAAAGAAATGCAGGTATTTTTGAACGAGTACTCCGCTGAGGAGAAGGAAGGAGCACTGAGCAACGAAGTTTTGGGTGTGCTCGTATGCGCCTTAGAAGCAGAAGGGAAGAGTGTTTCAATGCACATGGTCGGCAATTGATTTCTCAGAAAAGTGAGGACAGTGTCGTCACATTCATCTAGATGAAGCTCATTGATGAACTTGCATCCAGAAGACGAAAAGATCATGAAGAGTCTCCAGAGATGCAAAGACAAGTTGTTAGTGGAAAGATAAATTTGGTCAACTAGAACAGGGGAAAGAATTTGAAACGATAAGAACACGCCTGGATAGAAGGTAGAAGTGGACGTTTCGTGGTCGATGTAGCTAGACGACGTGACTGATAACGATGTGATAGTGGAAGAAGGGAGAGAGGAAACAAGACTGTTCCAATCAAACACTTCAAGTAGTGGGGAAGATGAAAGTAAGACTGATTTGGCGGCATAGAAGAAGTGGGTGTTGTCATGGTTGGAAAGGTTAGAATCTGCGTTGGAAGAGGAAAACGTGGATGTTTCAGGGGCGAGCACAGGAGAGAGAGACCGGTCAAGGGTCAAGGAGGAGCTCCGATTTACTGAATCTATGCATTCATTGAAACGGAGGACAGAGGTATCAGAGTCAGAATATGAAGACACAGTTCCCATCAGCAGGGTATCAACGAGAAAGGAGAATCCCTCAGTCCTTCCTTCATGAGTGGCGGCTGAACTGGATGAGAAAATATGATTGATCACCACTTTATCGACCAATGCAACAAACGACGTAGTATCAGTGCCACTGCGAGAAAGGAACTCTAGTATGTGATTGTAGTTCATGGTGGTCGCTTGGAGTAAGGAAGCCATGATCCTCTCTGCGCATGGATCCACATTTACAATAATTGACTCAAGGTCACTGTCCGAACCTTCCCCATCTTCGTCTTCATCCATGTAAGCGAGATCTGAATCGAGTAGATAGTCTGCCCTCGTCTTCGTCACATACGGGTTCTCAGGCAATGAAAAGGAGGGACAGTGAGACTTGATGAAGAGGTGGTTGTGAGACGTTAAGAAGCATCGGCGGTCCTTTCCTTCACAGGTCTTCTGCCAAAGTCCAAACACAGTCAGGGGCGACACGGCGGAAAGAGAGTGTATCTGTCGGTGTCTGCTGAATGGGAATGGTGTTTTTCAGAGCTGGTTGTAGACGAGTAAGTGTCCTTGAATCGGAGAACTGCTCTTCGTTCTATCACATCCAGCAAGAGGTCGTTTTGAGTTTGATCCACTTCCTGGAGAATATCAAGAGAAGACAATAGATTACTAGCATCTACCTCGAACGTAACGGAATCCTTGAGCGTGTCGCTTTCATGTACATAGTTTAGCAGGGTGTCAAATACAGACAGGGAGAAGTGGGTGTGGGCAAGAAGAAGAGATTCATTTTCTGAGTGAGAGGGGGCGTAGCCTATGCGAAGATAAGAAACAGGGTCGGTCGAAGAGGAATGGACGAAGCAGCTTAGGAATTTCATTATCTGGTTTTTCGCAAGGGAGAAAGCATACGAAAGCGAAGGAGAAGCTAGGATTGCGTAGTTGACTGCTGTCAAGTCGAAGTAGAAGGTTTGCGAGCCTGTTTTTCCTTTAGCTTCCGGCTTTGAAGGGTAAGCTAGAGAACAGACCAAGAGAGATGGAGAAGACAAGTACTGCGAATACAAAGGCAAGTAAGATTGGGTTCTCGTCCTTTTCGTTTTGGGTTTCATAAAGAGATGTGCTATTTTGTAGAGGGAAGGAGTATACGCCGAGAGAACAGCCTCGTGGATAGGGGTACCCATAGACCAATCAGAAATAAACTCCGTGAAGGGCGTCATGTACTCCATCTTAACCTCATGGGTTTTCCCTTCGTTGTCCTCGGAATCATCAAAGTCGTACTCATGATCGAATTCACGGAACTTGTTTAGCTCCTTTGGGCTTGCAAGGCATGAGCTCTGCAACTTATAGAACGATGGAGAACAAACACTCGAGTTGGGAGAGAGAGAGAAGACGAGGTTCATGACCATGTCTTCGAATGGGGCTTTTCTCTGGTCACGAGAGGGCGAAAGGAAGTGGGGGTCAAAGGGGTTGGCTTTGTCGGGGGATTGCTCGGGTGATTGGCTGTTAAAGTACCGTGCCCTTACGGGGTTAGGGGCCTTGGACCCACTGAAGTAGAAAGAAGACGAGTTGAAGCAGTGGAATGATGTGTACTGCGGCGATGTCGTATAGGCCCCAGCTGCCTCGATAGAAGAAATATCTCCCCAATGCGACCATACCCAAGAAGGAGTGTAGAAGATCAAGGAAAGCAGTAAAAAGGAAGTGTCTGATGAGTGTTCGCTCGCAACGCTTCCTTCCCTCCATGTGGTCTTGTTTGAAGGTCTGAATGTGTGGAGGTAAGAAAATAGACGGTATATGTCGTCTGTGATGGTTCCCTTGGGGAGAGGAAGGTGTCCCTGTATGTGGTGATGGTGGTTGTTCTCTCTAATCGAGGCATGGGGTCTCAAAGAATGAATGGAGCGTCGAGATGTCTTCAGTCGGCGAATAGGGAGAGAAGGATGCAAGGAGTTAAACCAGGGGTAGTGTTACTTCGCTGTCTGAGATCTTCTGCTTGTGAATCAATGGGTTCATCTGTTTTTATCTCTCCCCTTTCTTGCTCCTCAAACTCTTCGTGTTCGATAGGCTGATTTTTACTTTTTCCCTCCTCCACTTCAAGAAGAAGCTCATCTACGTTATTCGGTTGGGATGTTTGTTGAGTACTTGCAGCCTTCTGTTTGTCACCAGTGAGGTTGGAAGTGGAAGAGTAGGAAATGGAGTCTTTGTGGATAACAATAGATTGTCCCAGACACATCGTTACCCCCGTGTGTTGAGAGGATGAATCAGACGATGTTTTCGTAAATGGCGCAGTCTCTTCTTTCGTATCGGAGCAGTTGTCTGATTGACCCTTCACCACAAGGGTAGCCCCTGATAGGAAGCAAGCTCCAGAAAACAGAGTAAAGGTTTGAGGTTCAGAAAGCGATCTAGGTTCTGCTCCTGTGGAAGCATCAGCCATTGCAAGAGTCGGAGAGTGCTTATGGCCCCTCTCCGGAAGGAAAAAGCGGGTACAAAACATGTGAACTACTTTCATAACGAAGGAGTGGAAGGAAGAAGTCAGCTTCTTTGTAGGCTCGGAGAGACTAGGGCTTGAGGGAAGGGGTTGCTGAGGCGTGTTGGGCTGACTTAGGGTTTCGAGGACGAAGGAAGAAATAGGAAAGAGACTGGACGACACTAGAGAAAGAGTGGTCTCGGGGTCAAAGAGAAACCACACGTTGTGGGTGCAGATGAATGGGGCTATGAAGCTGAAGCAGAGGCCTGAGTGGTCAGAAGACAAGTCACAAGGCTCGCCATAAGAGTCCGATCCTTCTTCTCTCGTGCACTTCTTCGTTGGGTCGTATATGCAAGTCTTCCTCTTTAGTACGAGAGCATCGTCTGCCCATGAGTAGTCGAGAACAGATGAGTCGTACTGGCTGAATCTGTGTTGTTCTCTTCTACTGTCCCTTAGGCCGCTTGCCTTCTTACCTAAGAAGGATTCGTTTCTCGTGTTGGTGTTTTGGTCATCATTAGTCAAAGAAAACTTTTCCAATAACTGTTTCCTTTTCTTGAGCGAAAGGGTCCTTTTCCTCCACAGTTCTCTTCTCTTCGAATCACTGATGCTGCATGATGAAAGGGCAATGGCAGAACCCAGTAAAACGGGTTTGTTCGGCTTCGAAGAGGACTTTCCCTCCGTCTCGGGGCGAATGGAGAAAGAAACAGGAACATTGGAGTTGGAAGTGGGGTCCAAGTGCAGAGCGAACTGGGGACAAACACTTACCCTCCCTGTGCGGATCAGAACCATGTACTTTTTCTCTCTGCTGTAGCTGTTATCTTCTCTCTGGTCCTTAGACTGAGCCAGGTGAATGAGTGAAAAAGATGAGACAGTGGCATATAAAAGAGGACGAGACGAAGCATGAACTTCAGCTCCGCGGGTGCAAGTCTTTGGCATCTTATTGGGTGAAGATGGAGACCCGCTATCTTTGCTGTTGCTCTTGTCGTTGTTGTTAATGTTTGTGTAGTTATTGCCTTTGTCTTCGTTGTTTTTATCGCTGTTGTTGTTGCCGATGTTGTTGTTGTTGTTGTTGTTGCTGTTGTAGGTTGTGGTAGGGGTTGTACTAGTCGCGTTGTTGTTGTTTCCTAGCAATCTCTCTTCAACAGTCCATTGGAAATGACGAGGGTTCAAGATGCAGGGGAAAAACCTACCAAAGTGAACAACTGTAGTGTCTTCAGTTGGAGAAGGAGCGATGCTATTGAAACCAGGTCGCCGAGGGGGAACGAAGGGGATGGAGAAAGAGAGCGGAAGGACAAGGGCATAGAGACAGTATGATCGGTCAAAGATAATGTTGACTGAAGTGAACGAAAGCAACACAACGGTGTCTGATAGGCATAGAAGTGAGGAATTGGGAACAGGTGGGGGGGAGTGGTCTGCTCTAGGGGCTTAGCCGAAGAGTCGTCTGAAATAGGGAGGGAAGGGGTAGAAAGAGGGGCAGGGAGGGAGGCTGGAAAATCCTTTAGAACAGAGGCAGATGCTCTCTTGATGGAAAGGTTCAGCGTAGGGATTAAGATCACTCTAGCCCCGTTATGAATAAACAGAGATGGAGGTGGTGAGTCAGGATCTGATGAATCCGAAGGGGAAGGGGTAGCTTTCTTTTGCTCCACGAAGGAGTCGCTCAGACTCTTATGAATGGAGTGTAGGGGTGGGAGCGAGCACATGCGCAAGAATAACGACGAAAAAGCACCGGAATGAGAAATGAAAGAGGAGAGGGAAGGAGGGGAGTGGTGGGCATGTAAATTGTGATTGAGAGGGGATGGGGCAGGACTGGACGCAACGGAAGGAGCATGAGGACCACAAGTGAACGTTTTCTCCAATATCGAATGGAGTGCAATCATATTGTCGACTCCTGAATGGGACTCCTTTTTGTTGGAGGTGTTCACTTGAGACGAAATGGAAGACAGATAAACGCTGGTGTCTGCAGATAATACGGAGCAGAGGCTTTGGCGCAAGGAAGGGGAAGCGAAGGGAACAGATTCCTGATCTCCTCCAGCCACAGTCTGTCGAGTAGAAACAGAAGGGGCGGGGTCTGACGAAAAGACATCGTTGGCAAGAGAGGGACTGACGGACTGAATGGAGGAAGAAATAGAGAGGTCCCCGAAGGAAATGTTTCCGAGCGAATAGAAGGGGACTGACATGAGGACGCAAGACGCCTTCTCAGGAGAATTTGTGGAGGGGGAAGAGGCAGGTAGTTGGGGAGGCTCCGAATGGGCAGGGCGAGGCCTGAGGCAGAAGGGCCGGAAGGGGAAGGAGAAGGGCCGGGAGAGGACGGAGAAAGGCAAAGCGACGAAAGAAAGAGGTTTTTTCAACGCTGAAATGAAGCGTCTGCAGATGCCTCGTGTGTTGGTCCCTTGTGCTTCGCTGGCTGTGGAGGAAAGGTCGGCCGAAGGACGAGGACTTGAATGGTGGAACAGGGGTTCGCACGAGCTGTTCTTGGGCAACTGCTTCATTGGGTGTATGAGAATATGGGCAGAAAGGCGAGAGGAAGAGAGATGGACATCGAGTTTGGACTGATCAGCACTGCTTCCGTGGAGTCTGTTTGCCTTTTCATGGTTGTTGGTGGGATGAAGGGGCGGGGGGGTAAAAGGTGAGAGAGATATCCTTCATTGAAAAGCAATGAGAAGCTAGCATTAGGGTCATCCTGCCCTCTTCCTTCACTTCCCCTTCCTGGATGCCAGAGACCTCGATCGGTGTTTCTTCGGATGAGGCTTCGAGAGAAGGGGACGAGGGATACGAGTAAGGGGGAGGGATGGGATGGGAGAGAGGCGAAGGGTGGTAGCACTGAGAGAGTCCAAGTGCCTCGAGCAGAGGATTGCTCCTCCAAGGAGCTAGGGGTAGAGGGCGATGGTTACCAGCTGAAGAGGTGGGAGGAGCAAGGGTATCGTCCGAGAAAGGAGATGGGTTGCTGCTTCCCATGGCTCTCTCCTTATAAAGAGAACTGAACGGTTGTGAATGCAAAGAGCCCTTCTTCTCCGTGTGTTCCGCCCCACTTCGTCCTTCTAGGTCCTCCTTCGCCTCCACTTTCTTCTTGGAGTCCCCCTTTCCCTCTGCGGACATGTCCTTCTCCAACTCTACCTCATCGAGCGCACACACCCTCACTCTCTCGATGAGAATGTTGATTCCTTTGAAGTGGGAGAACGAAGTCTGTGAAGAAAGGAAAGAGAAGAGAGAAGCGTTGGGGGAGGGGACGCTTTGCTCCCTCACCCCCTCCTCTACTCCTCTCGCCCCCTTGCCTTCCTCATCAACGTCCTGTTCCGTTTCCCCTGCATTTCTTATCTTCCTAAGTCCCCTCAGCTTCTCTTCGGAGATAGAGTAGTCGGTGGACCCTTCCCTCAACAGGAAGTGCCTCCCTCCACCCCTGTCTCTCTCTCCGAAAGGGAGTCTATTCCAGTCCCCCAGTAGATCTCCGTCAGACACTCTCAGCTCATCTATATCATCTTCCCTCTCCAGGAAGGAAGAAGCCAGGCTAAACAAGTCCCCTTCTTCTGCATCTGTCTCTCCCACTCCATCTCCCTCTCCCTCTCCCTCTCCTACGCCTCCACTTGCCTTTCTTTTTCCCTCCCATCCAGGGCTACGTGTCCTCATACGCTCCTCCTCTTCCTCATCTGCCTCTTCATCATACTCCTCTCCATCCCCTTCCTCCTCAATCTCCTCTTCTTCTTCCTCCTCCCCGTCCTCCCCTTCTTCTCCCTCCATGGCTTCGATCGCCTCTCTTTTATCCTCACCGCCAATGGGAGTAAATGGTTCACAAAAAGTCTTCCCCTCTCGTCTAAGGGGGAAGGGGAGGGAGAGGATGCGAGAGAGGAGAGAGGCTGAGAGATAGACCCCCGTCTGTTATATCTAGTTCTAGTGCCTCCCTTCGTCTGCCCCAATCCTATGTTCCTGATATCATTCATCAACTCTACTCTGCTCTCTAGTTTCAGGGTCATGCGTTTGTTTTTCTCGTGCTGATACTTGTTCAGCATGTGGCACAACATTGTTTTTGTGGGAATCGATCTCCCTCCGGCCGCAGTCCTTCCCTCGCCCCCTCTTTCCTCCTTCATGGCGCCTATCTTCACCCAGCAGATGGAGTTCGAGTTGGGAGAGGAAGGAGATCTCATAAAAGGGAGGCAGAGGAAGAGAGCGGAAGGAGGAGAGGCGGAGGGAGGAAGGAGGTGGAAAGAAAGGAGGAGCTAGAGTGGGTGGTGGTACGAGAAGAAGATATTTTAGTGAAAGATAGAAAAGAGAATGCAGAGAAGAAGGCAGTGGAGACCAGGTCTGAGCAGAGGGGGAGCGAGAAGAAGAGATCTATGTTGCTCACTCTCACCCCCGTCGCTCCGTTCCTCCTCTTCACGCACAATGCCTTCGACTTCCTCTCCAAATGTCTCCGAGAAGGAAGCGGAGAGAGGGGGCAGAAGGAGCTGCAGAGGAGGGAAAAGAAGTGAGGGGAGAAAGAGGGTCAGAGAGGAAGTAGAAGGCGTAGCAAGAGATGACGAGGCGGAGGAGGAAGGAAGGGGTGAAGAAGTGGAAGGGGGAAGGGGAAGGTCAGGACTGGCGGAGGAAGCGAAGTGAGAGTGGATGTGGGATACTTCCCTTATGTTTTCATTTATACTCAGCACCCTCACTCGCCCACCCCTCTCTCCTTCGCTCTATTCGCCCTCTCCCCGCATGCCCCCTTCTGTTCTCACTGGACTCCTCTTCTCTACATCCACTGCCACCCTCCCTACCTCCGCCTTCGCCTCGAACGCCCATTCTTCTTGTTTCTCGTCTCTTGCGAAAGGGGAAGGAACAGAGTACTCTAGAGAAGAAGCAGAAGGCAGGATGGAGGCTGGGAGTAGGAAAGAGAACGAAGAAGAGCATGAATGGACACGCAAAGAAATGGTGAAAGTAGGGGAAGAGGAGTAGGCATTGAAGAGGAGAGAGCCGAAGGAAGAAGATAGGGGAGAAGGGGAGAGAGAGGGGAATAAGAGGGAGCCGAAGACACTGACCAGAAAGGAGACGAAGAGGGCGACATGGGGGAGAGAGGGGTGAGGTCGCTGGGGTCAGTGAGAGGAGTGGGATCCACTGCAGAAGGAGGGGGAAGGTGAAGAAAAAGAGACCTCAGCACCACCCAGACGTACTGATAAGGACACTAAGGTAGAAGGAGAAAGAATGAGGCGTGTATACGCAGGAGAGTGGAAGCAGATGATGGAAGAGGAGATGGGGGGAGAGTGTCTCTTGTGGCCAGAAGAGGTGAAAGAAGAGGAGTGGGAAAAGGAAGAGGGGGAGGGGGAAGGGGAAGAGGAGGCGGAAGAAGGATAAAGAAGGCAATGTGGGTCAGTTGGGGGAGGAAAGGGATTGCAGCAGAAGAGGGAAAAAGGAAGAGGAGAGAGTGTTCGTAGCGACAGTGGCCAGGACTCTAGAAAGCATAAGAGATAGGCGAAGAGTAAGATCCGAAGAAGTCCAGTTCAGGATCTTCCCTGCCCCCTGCCCCCTTTGCCCCCTCCCTCTTTCTCGGCGTGTGCTTGTACCATCTCTTTTATCTCCGAGTGATACAGGAAGAGAGACACAGCGGAAGAGAGAAGAGTGAGCGCAGGGGAGGAGGGAGAATGGGCCAGAGGGAAGACTTGGGAAAGGGAGAGGAGGTTGAGGGAATTGGAGAGGTCAAGAGAGACCGAGGCAAAAGAGCAGTAGCATTCAGTGCTCACTCCCCTCACGTCCACCTCCCCCACGGCCTCCTATCGGTCCTCCTTCTCCGCTCCCTCTTCTCCCCGTCCTAGTCCATTCCCATGAGCCCATTCCCTTTCTCTCGTGGAACTCCCCTCTTTTTGCGCCCCCCTTCCCCTCTCCCTCTCCTAACATTCTAGGCGAAAAGTGAGCGTCTAACGGACGTTCAGAGCCAGACACTGTCACAAAGGGAACAGAAAGCGAAGGACGACGAGAGGAAGAAGAAGAGGAGGAAGAGGAAGGAGAGGAAGATGAGGTGGAGAAGGGAGGAGGGAAGGGATGTGAAAAAGGAGAAGTTGAGCGAGTGGAGTGCGTCGGTTCTGTAGGCGAAGGATTTGAATAAGAATGAGAAGATGAAGAGGAGAAAGAGGAAGAGGAAGGGAAAGCGGAGGAAGGGCCATAAGAGGAGGGGGAAGGGGAAGAAGAGGTAGTAACGTACGACGAGGAGGAGGAAGAAGAGGGAGATCGTGATGATACAGAGCCTCTGTCGGTAGGGTATGCGGAGTCAGAGGAGAGGGGAGGGAGGGAGGCAGAGAGAGCGAAGAGATGGAGTCCAATGATGGCATAGTGGTTATAGAGGAGAGGGAAGAGATTGATGAGAAGGAGGAGAGTGAGGAGAGGGAGGAGAGAGACGAGAGAGATGAGGAAGATTCAGAGAGGACGTAGTCTTTCCACCAGGGCTCTACATCCACCTCGTCCACCTCCCACTCCTCCATCTCCTCCTCCTCCTCCCTCGCACACTGTATCCTCCTCCCCAGACTCATCCTCCTCTTCCTCTTCCAAGTCTTCTCCTTCTCCTCTGTAGCCTCTTTCCTCTCCTTGTTCTTTCACTCCGCCATCTGCTCTCCCTCCCACTCTTTCTGTTCCCTCTGTCTCTCCTTCTCCCTCTCCCTCTCCCTCTCCCTCTCCCTCTCCCTCTCCCTCTCCTTCTCCTTCTCCTTCTCCTTCCTGTGAAGTCCACCACCACTCCTCCCCTTCATCTTCCTCCCACTCCTCCCTCGTCGTTTCCCCCCACCCCGGTGTCTTCGCCTCCGCTGACCCTGCCCTTCCCCTGCCTCTTCCCCTTCCCTTCCCCTTCCACTCGCTTCGTCTCTCCTCATCATTCCCTCCAATGTGCGCCTCACAGCTCTTCCTTTCTCACTGTCTGCCCCCACTCCTCCTCTCAACCCCGTCCTCCCCTTTCCCCCTGCTCTCTCCTCCGCTCGCTTCTCATATTCCTCTCCTCCGTCGCCCTTCTCCTTCTCTCTTCGCTCCTTCTCACCCTTTTCTCGGCATATGCCCTGGCAGCGTAGGCAACCCTCGACCGGTGGATAGAGGAAGAAGTTCCCTTGGGTCTCTTCTCTAGGTAGTCCAGCAGAGAGAACAGGAACTCCTCATACCACTCCAGCACTACCTCTCCTCTTGCTTGTTTCAGTAGCTCTTCTGCCCTCGCATCCCTCTCCCTTGTGCTTCCCTTCCCACTCCTCCCTGGATCGTGACCCTCACTCCTACCCTCCTAAACTCCCCGCACACACCCACTCACTCTCACTCGCCTCTTCACTCTTACTCCCCCTCCACTCCCATTCCCACTCCCACCCTCACTGACATTCGCTGGAAGGGCAGAAGACGAAGGAGGGAGGAAGGAAAGGCGAAGGGAATCTGCAGAAAGAGATCTAGAGAAGGGTGAAAGGGGCAGAGAAGAGGACAGGGGGGAGGAGGAGAGCTCGGAGGAAGGAAGGTGAAGGGATGGTAGTACAGAAAGGTAAGAAAGAGTGCAAGTGGAAGGGCAAATAAATGGGAACTAGAGCAGGAGGGGAAGACGACGAAGCAGCAGATGAAGAGCGAGAGCTGGTGCGTAAAGGTATATATGTTTGTGTGTTCGAGAGAGAAGGTGAATGTAGGTGAGAGTGAGAGTCTCGGTATTTCTTTCTGGACGGGTAGTTTGTGTTTATGATGGCCTCCGCTCCCACCTCCATCCCCAACTGTATGTACTGTCCTAGGAGGGAGGAGAAAGATAAGAGAGAGGCAAGGGTAGGAAACGAAAACGAAGAGGAAGAAGAGAAGGAGATAAGGAAGGGGAAGAAGAGGAGGAAGGGAGGGAAGAAAAGGACTTAGACTTACTATACTTGGTGTTTCTCCCACCTCCTCTCACCTCCGTTCCCTTCAGTCCCTCCACACCCACACCCTCTCCCTCCCTCGCCCCTTCTTCCTCCTCTCCCTCTCCTCCGGTTCTTTCTATCTCTTCTCCCACTCCTCTCATATAGTTCGTTTCTTCTCTCTCTCCCTCGTCCTTTCTTCTCCACCTCACCCCTTCCCCCACCAACCTCACTCCCATCCTCCTTTTTATGTGACAATCCCCACTCCCGTCCCCCCCCACTCCTAGTTCTTCCTTTTCCCTCGGTGTACCGTCTCCGTTGCGTTCCTCACTTACGTCTTGTTCGCATCTCCCTTTGCCTTCCGTCTCTCCCTCCCCCTCTCCATCCTGTGCCTCTTCTGCATCTACTGTTTCTTCGACTCGTATTTTAGACACAGTCATTTTTACATTATCAATCACAGTGTTTCGTAGGTAACCCCAGATGGTGTTATCCTCTGATCTTTGTGACTCCCTGTCCAGTCCTCCTTCTATGCAGCTAGTGCGGACTCTCTCTCTTTCCATTGCTATCGTCAAGCACCTCCTCAGCAAGCGCAACCCGTACTCCTCCGCCTTCCCTTCTCCAAGCATCGGGAGGCACGAACCAGATGCAGAGTGTAGGGGAGATAAAAACTTCAGAAATGCGAATGTTGGTTCCTTCGTGGAGAAGGTTAAACACGGGAATCGACACATGCACATTGCCCAATCTGCACTGAACTTCTGTCTCACGCAGTGCAGGAAAACACTCCTTTATAACGCGTTCATCAAGTTCTACATCTGAAAGTATAAAAGATCCTAAATTCCGCGAAGCCAGATTGTGAAATCAAAAATAGAATATGTTGTTTCAGTGAGTTAGTTCTTGGTTAGAAATAAACTGTAGTGTGTCTATCTAAACCACATATCTCTCTTGCTTACCAAATCCAAGAACAGAAACCTGAGAAAAACGAAGTGGATGTTTTAATATTTTGTTGAACTTTTCCTTTGCATAATAATAGAAGAGCCAAGAAGACATTATCTTGATACGCGCCCGCGCAAGCAGCAAATGAGTAGTCTCCTCAGGAAAAAGAAAAAGTTGTCAATCTGTAGGAATATCAAGTACAGGTACTACTATTAGAATGATCGTTAGATGGGCAAATGCATTGAGTTTCCGTAGCCCTTAGCAATCGCTCTTTCATTTTATCGTGCAATAAGTAGCAGAGTAAAGTTAAGTATTATGCAAGTGTTATTTTTGGATTCTAAGATCTAAAAATCTCATTTTGGAGTGTGCAAGTAAGATGGGAATATACTCTTTATCTGAAACCCCATTTGTTTATCTGAGTTTGCCAGGACAGTATAAAACACAATAACAGAATATACAGGCATCTGCATGTGAGTTCGTTGGTCTAGATTATTCATATAAAGCAAATAAGTGTGTGTTCTTCTTCACCTCCTCTTACGAATGAACGGATAAAAAGAAAATGAAAACGTGTATTACTTTACTGTATGTTGTCGAGTTTGAATCACATATTTTTGTTTCAGATATGAAGGTAAGCACTTTTTTAAGCATTCCGTTATCTTTAGTGGTTCTTTGTTTCATTGGAGCAAGTATACCTACTTGTAAAAAGCGTTTAAAGAAGAGCGGTGGTGTCTCCCCTAGAGAGCTTGGGATTGTGAGGTATGTGCTTCCTCAATCGTTGTTTGGACAAAATAGTTATTACGTTTGACATCTCTAGAAGCAAGAAGAAACCGCATATGTTCTTCTGGCTTACTTTTTCCCTCGTAAATCAGGTGAGCATTACTCCCTGCTTCATATAGATGGGGGTTGGTATTGCTTTTGTCACTTGGAAGGGTTCATTCTCTTATTTTCGCGGTAGAGGGTAGGAAATCTCTACTGTTCTAGAGAAAGCGCTGTAGCTCTGGATGGGCAAGACATGGATAACAATAACATTGACTCATGGGCATTAGGCAATCGCTCATCTCTCAAACTCACCCCTACTCCTCGTCTCTCTATCACACGCACATAACTGCATCTGATGGCACCAATCCACAGCCTCAAGTACTCTATGATTCTTGGATAAGGATCAACTCCTCCATAGTTACCTAACTGTGGGTAGAACTGAGCTGTTGCTCTTGACGTCAGGTGGACAGATTCCGCCGGAACCACGTTACAACGCAACTTGTTTATTAATTCGTTCATTGTCTTCTGTTACTATTTTGGGATACTTCTTAGAATAGACACAACTTACCTGACACCGATCTTTACTCGCTGTCTTAAGCAACTTAACAAGCAATACG
>JAWNMU010000530.1:0-62418 GCA_035043665.1 Drosophila quasianomalipes | reverse complement strand
TGCCATTGCTGATTGAGCGAATCAAATCCTTCCTCTCTCCTCTCCCGTCCCTCCTTCCCTCCCTCCTTCTCTTACCCCCTGCTTCTCTTCCTCCTCCCGCTCTTCCTCCTCCTTCTTCCTCCTTCTCTTCCTCCTTCTTCTCTCCCTTCCCCTCCTTCTCTTCCTCCCCCTTCTCTTCCTCCTCCTTCTCTTCCTCCTCCCCCACTCTCTCTTTCTCTCTCTCTATCTACGACTATTTCTTCCCTTTCCCCCTTCTCTCTCTCCCTCCCTCCCTTTCCCTGTCCTCCTCCTCATCTCTTCCATCTTCTCTTCTCTTCCCTCTCTCTTCTCCCTCCTCCCTCCCTCCCCCTTTCTCTCCTTTTTCTCCTCTCTCCCCTATTCCTCTCCCTTTCCCCCTGGATTTGGAAGTGGAAATATGAATGCGTCGACCGGCCGCTCCTTTCCCCTCGTCTTCCTCTTCCTCCTCCCGTCTCCTCTCTACCTTCTCAATATGAAGAGAACAAAGCAAAGAGGACGATACAAGAGGAAGATGAGGAAGGAGAAGGAGAAGGAAAGAGACGGAGAAGGAGAAGGAGAAGGAGAAAGAGACGGAGAGAGAGATGGAGAGAGAGATGGAGAGTGATAGTAGGGAGCTGTTATTTGGAGCAGGTCTTGAGAGCATCTCACTTCCTACCTCTCCTACGGCATCCTCCTCCACGTCCTCGCTCCCCTTCCCCTCCCCTCCGCTTCCCAATTCTCCCTCCACCTCCTCTTCTCTCCTCTTCTTCTTCGCCCCCTTCTTCTTCGTCTTCCTCTTCTGCGCTCTACACGTTCTCCCCGCCCTTCTCTCCCGCTCTGCACAGGCGTCGGTCCATCTGCTCTTCTTCCTTCTGCCTCACCCACGTCCCCCTCTTCTCCCTCTTTAGCCTCACTCCCCCTCTCCTCCTCAACGGGATCTGGTCTTTCAGCTCTTCCCCCCAATCCTCTCCCATCGTCCGCCCTCTCCTCCTCCTCCTCCTCCCTCTTCCTCCTCTGCTACAGTATCTCGCCACGTGAGGTAGGGTGTTCTTCCAAAAAAGGATGTCTCTGGCTTCCTGCCCCTTCTGGCTCGCGCCTCCCCCTCGTCCTCCCTCTCCTCTCGCTCTCCTCCCTTTTCGAAAAGAAACTCCGTCATCGCCATCACTTCGAGCAATAACGCTTCCAACCCCCCTCTGTACTCTCTCTCCCTCCTCCCCTCCCCTCCTCTCTCACCCCAGCTGCTCCATCGTCCTCTGTCGAGAGTGGGAATATGAGTGTGCAGTCTGGAACGTTGGTGGGAAATATGGATGCGCACGCAGCTAGACACATAGAATAGTAGAAGAGCAAGTGTGGTGATTCTTAGAGAAGATGACGACGATGAAGAAGATGAAGAAGACGAGCAAGAGGAGGAAGGGAGAGGAAAAGTGGAAGAGAGGGAAGAGACGGGAGAGGGAGGGAGGGAAGAGGGAAGGAAAAGAAGGCGATAGAAAAGCGGATGGCGACCACGGAAATATGAACACATCACTCTATCATCCGGTTACATCGTCCCCGCCTCCTCTTCCTCTTCTTCTACCTCCTCCCCCCTCTTCCTCCTATGCCTCTAGATTCGGCGTCGCACTCCCTATGCCCCTCCCGAAAGCAGGTACTCTCCTCTTCCTCCTCCTCTTCTTCCTCTAGTGTCTCGCGCACACCTCTCTATTCGCTTCTATTTCCTCCTCTTTATTCCCCTCCTCCCCCTCCTCCTCCACCCCCTCCCCTCTTCCTCCTCCGGCTCTAGCTTATTCGGACAGCCAATACCCAAGTCTCACGCTCCATCCCTTCCTCTTCTCCCTCCTCCCACTCCGTATCAGTCTCCACTCCGTCCCACTCCCCTGCACGCTCCCCTCCCCACTCTCCATACTCGCGGGTCGTCCCCTCTCTCCGTCTCGTTCTCCGTCTCTTCCTCTTCCTCCACCTCCTCCGTGTCTTCGGCCCCTCTCCGCTTCTTCCCGTCGCTCGTCCAACCCCTCTCCTTCCTCCTCCTCCTCTCTCTCCTCCTCCTCCTCCTCCATCTCTCTCTTCCGCCCCCCATCTCTCCTCTCCTTCCTCTCCCTACCAACCCTCTCATCTATCGATTTTGTCGTCTATATCTTCCTCCTCTTCCTCTTCCTCCTCTTCCTCCTCTTCCTCCTCCTCCTCCCCCCGCCCCTCTCTCTTTGCTGCAATTTCTGCCGCCTCTTCTCCCTCCGCTTCTCCCTCTGCGTCGCCCTCTGCCTCTCCCTCCTCCTCTCGCTCTCCCTCCTCCCCCCCCCCTCGTTCTCTAGTGCTATGAGCCTCAGACCCCCTTCCTCTTCTCCCCCCGCGCCTCCCTCTCCCCCTGCTCCTCTCTTCTCGAATTCGGATCTCGATCTCGGGTGAAGAAGAAGAGGGAGGACGAGAGTGAAGAAGCTATGATATTATCAATGAGATCGAAGCGGAAGAAGAAGAAGAGGAAGGGGAAGAGGAAGGAGAACAGAGGAAGGAGAACATGAAGGAAGGAGAAGAGGAAAGAGAAGGCAGAGAAGCAGAAGGAAGGAAAGGACAAAGGAAGGGGGAGTGTTTGGTTGCTGCGAATTCCTTCTCTTCTCTTCCTCCTCAGTCCTCTTGTTGCCTTCTTCTCCTTCTCCCTCTTCCCCTTCTCCCTCTTCCTCTTCTCCATCCCTTCTCCTTTACGTTCGCCCTTCTTCCTCCCTCCCTCTTCCCTCCTCTCTTCCCTCTCCTCTCATGTTCCTCATTATCTCCCTTACTCTCTCCCTCCTCTTCCTCTCTCTCCTCTTCCTCTCTCCTCCCTCCTCTCTCTTCTCCCTCTTCCTCTCCTTCTTCCTCTCCCTCTTCCTCTCCCTCTTCCTCTCCCTCTTCTTCTCCCTCTCCGTTCCGCTCGTCTCCCCACTCTCTCTCCATCTCTGCCCTCTCCCTCTTCCCTTCCTTCCTCCCTCCCTCCCCACCCCTCCCTCTCTCCTTCATCCTCCCTTTCTCCCTCTCACACCTTCTCCCTCCCTTCCCTCCTCCCCTCCCTCTCCCTCTTCCTTCTCCTCTCCTCCTCTTCCTCTTCCTCCTCCTCTTCCTCCGCTTTGCTCGCCTCTTGACCCCTCTCCTGTTCTGTCGACTTATCTCAGGCAAAGGAGCGCCCTCGACCACGGCCCCTTTCTCAAATCAAGACGGAACATAGGAGAAAGCACGACCTCTTCTCCTTCCCTCCTCCCTTCCAGCAACCTCCCTCACCTCTGTAGTTGCAGAACAACAAACGGTCAGGGTATCTTCACTCAATTTCATTCTTCTCCTTTTTGTTTGTTTCATTTCTTCTCCTTTCTTTCATTTCCCTCTTCTTCTGGCTCTCTTTTCTTCTCTCTTCCCTCTCTTTCCCTCTCTTTCCCTGTCTTTCACTCTTTGTCCCTTCCTTTTCCTTTCTTTTCCTTCCTTTTCCTCGCTTTTACTTCCTTTCCTTTCCTTTCATTCTATCTCCTAACTCTTTGTGCCTCCTTTCTGTCCTCAAATCGTCTCTCTCCCCTCTCTTTCCCTCTCTTTCCCTCTCTTTCCCTCTCTTTCCCTCTCTTTCCCTCTCTTTCCCTCTCTCTACCCCCATACCCCTCCCTTGTCTACCGTTTCTTCAGGATGAATGGGACGATGAAGAATTCGAGCATTTGATGCAAACGGCGCACAGAGGGAGAGGGAGAGACGTGATCGTCGGAATACGAAGAACAACAACAACAACAACAACAACAACAACAACAACAGAGAGGGAGAAGGGCAGGGTGGAGTTGAAATAGTTGATGACATAAATTTCAGTGTTGATGTCGTCGGAGGAAGAAGCAGAAGCAGTGGAATAGAAGTGGGAGGAGAGTTCCTCCTCCTCTTCCTCTTCTTCCTCCGCTCCGCCCACTCCCTCGTCTCCTTCTGTTTGTCCCCCTCCTCCCCCTCCCCCATCCCTGCCTCTTTTTGTTCTCCTGCTCCTTCTCCCCCTATCATTCGCCTTGCGCCTCTCCTCCCTCTTGCCCCTCCTCTTCCGCTCTCCTCCTCCCCTCCTCTGCCTCTCTCTCCGAGCATTGAGGAGAAATCCTTCTCTCCGGCTGTTTGGAGTAGAAGAAGAGGCCAAGGAAGTAGGGCTCATGGATGAGGAGGAAATCGAACAAGAGGAAGCACTCATGTGGAATACGACGAAGAGCAAGTACTCCGCGTCCCTCTCTCCTTTCCTCTCGTTCCAGTCGAGGAGAATGAGTGAAAGCGCAGAGAGAGAGCGGAGGAGGGCCGAGAGATGAGAGGCTGACTGGGCATACACCTGGCGCAAGGAGGACGAAGACGACGCGAAGCATGTGTAGAAGAGGTAGAGAAGCATTGGGAGGAGAAAAACAGGTTTATTTCTCTTCGGGAAAGAAACCGAAGAGTACGAGTACTCTACTCGTTCCTCCCCTCTCACTCCGTCTACCCGTCACATCTGTTTAATTCTTCCCGCTCCCCTTCCCTTCTCATCCCTCCTTCCCTTACTCTCTCTCTCGCGAGGGACTCGAAGGGAAGGCGCAGGAAGTGAAGAGAAGGAAGCGGAAGAAAAGGAAGGGGAAAAGGAAAAGAGAACAGTGATACCGAAAAGTGGAGGGGGAAATGGATAACAAGAGGGGGAGGGGAAGAAGAAGGGAGACGGAAAGAAGAAGGGGAGGGGAGGAGAGGAGGAGGGAAAGGGAGTGATGTCAGTGTTCAGCAGACTTCAAAGCAAAATATCTCCTCCCCACACTCTACTTTTTCTTCTTTTCATCTTCCTCCTTGCCTCTTCCCCTTCTTCCTCTCCTCTTCTTCTTCCTCTCCTTCTCCTTCTTCTTCTTCTGTTCCTTCCCCTCTTTCCCAGCCTTGCTCCTCTGCCCTTCTCCCTCTCTCTCTCCCTCTCCCTCTCTCTCTCCTTCTCTCCTTCTCTCTCCTTGGACTCTTCTCATTCTCCTTCCTCTTCATCCGCAGCCTCCTCTTCACCGTCTCTCTCCTCTTCATCTCCATTTTCCTCTTCCTCTTCCCACTCTCCCCTGCCTTCTTGTCTATTTCGGGGAGCAAAAACTCCCTTCTTCTTCTCCTTCTCCTTCCCCTCCCTTCCCCCTCCCCTTCCCCACCTTCTCCTCCATCTCATCTGCTCTCTCTTCCTCCCCTTCTCCTTCCCCATCTCCATCTTCACACTCCTACTCTTCCTCCTCCTCCACCCCCCACTTTCCTCCCTCTGCCTCCCACCTCTCTCTCATTCATTTACGATGAAACGGACTGGGTTTGTTTGTGTGCATTTGGGATTCCAATTTCTCAGAAAAGAAAACCAAGCATATTAGATACCTCTCTGTGTGCCCCCTCACTGGTCTCGTCCCCTCTACCAAAAGAACTAACTTCCGTTTCATGACATCTCCTCCTCTCTCCTCCTCTGCTCTCACCACACGCCTCCGTCTCCATCCTCTTCCTCTTCCCCTTCCCTCTATCTTATCTCTCTCACTCTCCTGTGCTCGGATCCTCTCCATCCCTCTCTCCTCCCCTTACCCCTCCCTCGCTCTCTCCCCCTCTTCTTCCTCTTCTTCAACCTCCAATGCTAGTGCCGTTGTTCTCTCGTCTGACTTGTCTCTCTCTCTTTCTCTCCCTCTCTCTCTCTCTCTCCCTCTCTCTCCCCCTCCCTCCCTCATCCTCCGCATCGGCCCCCCTCCATCCATTTCTCTCTCTCCTCTCCCTCTCCCTCTCCCTCTCCCTCCCTCTTGTCCTTCGTCTCTTCTCCCTCTCTTCCTCCTCTTCTTCTTCCTCTTCTTCTTCCTCTTCCTCCTTCTCTCCCTCTTGTGCCAGTCCCACCTCGTCCTATTTTGCTCACTCTCCTTACTCTTGTTTTCATTTTTACGACGAAGAAGAAGAAGAACTGCTATCTCGAGTAGCATCCCTCCCTCTCTCTCCTCTCTCTCTCTCCTCTCTCTCTCCCTCTCTGTCCCCCTCCTTTTGCCTTCTCTTTCTCTCTCTGTCCTCTTCTTCAGAGCTGAACTGAGACCGTTGTTGAGGAGAGGAAGGGAGGGGGGGAAGGAGGAAGGGAAGGGAATTTGGAAGAGCGGGAGGGGAGACAGAAAGAGGGAGAGGAGCAGAGGGAGAAGAGGGAGAGGGAAGAGGGAGCTTGTGTTTGTCAACGAGGACTTATAGTGAAGAGAGGTCTATTTCAGAGATGAATGCGAAGGGACTTACCCTCACTCTCTCACGGTTTCCCACTACACCAAGATCCTCTTTGATACCTTTACTCACCCGTCTTCTCCCTCCCCTGCCTCAGCGTCTACTCCCTTACTCAGATACCTGTCTCTGCCGTGGACCCTTTCTCCCTCTCCCTCTTCTTCTACCTCATCCTCCTCCCCGCCCTCTCCGTCTCCCTCTCCCTCTCCCTCCCTCTCTCTCTCTCTCCCTCGTCTCCTTTCCACATCGCTGACTGTGTACGTGGAGAGAGTGGGAGAGAGCAGAGGGAAGGAAGAGAAGGAATGGAGGCAAGCGAAGGGACAGAGAGAAGCGAAGGGGCAGATGTAAAGTCTGAACAGCTTCCCCCGATATCTCTATCTGTTTCTTCGCTTCCGTCCCCCGTGTATTCTCCTGCTCCCCACCTCCTCTCCCCTTCCTCCCTCCCTCTCTCTCTAGTGCCGTGAGCATAGTGCCTCTCTGCTCCCCTCCCAACTGCTCTTCTTCTCCTTCCCTCTCGTCCTCCTTTTCCTCCTCTCAAGCCTAAGCCTAAGATCGACTGGTACTGTCTTTCCAGAACGTATCCGTCCCTTCCCTTAAGCCTAAACCTCATGCATTTGCGTCTCCCCTCTCATCCCTCTCCTCCTCCTCCTCCTCCCTCTCCTCCTCCTCCTCTTCCTCCCTCTCCCTCATCTTCCGATTCCTCCTCCACCTCTGAAACTTGTTCTTCCCCTCTCTGTCATCCTCTTCTCTCTCCTCCTCCCTCTCCTCCTCCTCCCTCTCTTCTTCTCCTTGCCGTCTTTTCATCTCCCTCCTGCCCCCCTCCTTCCCTCTCTCCATTTTTACAGAAAAGCAAACACTGGGAGATGGCGTGTGCCACCAAATGTGAGAGACGCATGGCTGAAATTTCTAATGATTCTGAGATCCGTTGCATCATCTTCTCCCTCCTCATCTTCTTCCTCATCTTCTTCTTCCTCTTCCTCTTCGTCCGGATCACCCTCATCCTCCCTTTCCGCGTCCCCTTCTCCCTCATCTCCTTCCTCTTCCTCTTCCCCTTCTTCCTCCTCCTGTCTGCTGCCTCTTCCTCCTCTGTGTCTGCGCTCCCTGTCTCTTCCGCCAACCCTTATCTCTCTGAAGGACTTCGCCAACGGAGGAGTCGTGTTGAGTGATCATTTGCTTCTCACCGCTGCCATGGAACTGTGTATGTATCCCTTGAAGAGAGTGGCGGTTGAAGTCAAGAGGAGCTGTTGCGGAGACCAGGAAGTGTTTAGGCATGTCAGAGGAAGAGGTGGGTAAGAGGCAGCAGAAGCAGAAGCAGAAGCAGAAGTGGAAGGAAGATCAAGAGAAGCAGGAGAGGGAGGAGGAGAGGCGGGTGGAGAAGAGAAAAGGGAAGAAGAGGGGAGTACCTATCTCTTTCATCGGGGTCTGGTGTAGCCCAGGCGCTGAGTCCCTTCCCTCCCTCTCTTCGATTGAAGAAGAGGAGACAGAAGAGAACGGGAGGGAGAAGAAAGAGAAGGAGAAAAAGAAATGGGTGATTAACGGAAGATGAGTCTTCCCTCCTCTCCTCCTCTTCCTCCTCCTTCTCCTCTGATCTCCGATGACTCCTACCTGAACCGGATTCACAGTGTTCATGCACTCGAAGGAGGCAGGTGAAGAGAGGTGAGTCTGATGTTGAGAAGGAGAAGAAAGAGAAGGGAAAGAAGAAGGACGCTGGGTGGTAGGAGGGATTAGTGCGAGTGGTGTGAAGAGAGACGAAGGGAAGGGGTACGTCATGAGTCGGAAGCAGAGGGATCCCCTCGTTCTTTCTTCTCGAACCACATTGCGATCGACTACTGCTCTGTATTCTCCCATGTGTTGTTTCCCCATGATGGGGTCCCCTCTGGCTCTGAGATGGTTGATATTGACTCCCTTCTCTTCATCAATTGGGGCTCTAAGCAAAAGATCTTCATCAGAGACATGGAGGGAGTCTTGAAGGGTAAATACTCCGACATCCTCAACAGCAATACCTCCTCCACCTCTTTCTCCTCCTCCCGACCCCTCTGGTCCCCACAGTCAGAATGAGAACTTGTTCTTCTCTATCTTCTGCAAGAACACAGTAGTCGATCTTTTCTTGTGAAAGTGAATTCGATGCGCAGGAAGTGTTAGAGGTCCTCATCGTTCTCATTTATGTACAAGAGGTATAAGCAGTATGCGAAGTGAACCCTTGTCTCTCCCTACACCCGAAATCCGGTGTCGCAGAGTGGTCACACCACTCCGTGACAGAGGCACGGCCAGAGACATACATCGTAGGATGGAAGAGTTGACAACATATCAGAACAAGCATTCTCTCAAGTACCTTCTCTTTCCTCCCGACTTTCCCTCCCCCTCCTCTTCTCCCCGAGCACTGCCACCATCTGTAACAGCTCCGATGACTCGAAGCATTGAATAAGGAAGAGCGAATGCATGCTCACAACACCTGAGCCGTATGAGCGTGGATATGTTTACTGATATTTACATGTATGTCTGTGTTCGTACTATTCGTATTCTGTTTACTGTCACATGCGTGGTGTGTCTGTCTCAATTTGTGTGGGTTTATTGTTCTGGCTTATTTATTTGCTTTGTGTTTATTTATTTAGTGTATATTTATCGATTGTATAATTTGTTTGTGTTTTTTATTGTTTATTTGTTTGGTTTCTGTCTCTGTTCGTATTCCTTTGTTTATCCTTTTGTTATTTGCCTTTTATATGTTCATCGACTTACTTTCACCCCTCTCCTTTCTCTCCTATTCTATCTCTCTGTTTTTTCCTTCTCTTTCTCTTTTATTTCTTTCTTTCCCTGAAGATCTGCGTTGGTTCTGCGTGTGGTGATGATATCTATATTTCTGTGTGTGTTTGTGTTTGTGTTTGTGTTTGTATCCACTGTTTTGTGCCTGAGTAGGTAATTGTTCCTTCTACTGGATTATTTATTATTTGCATTCTTTACTGGACTATTTATTATTTAATTTTTTGTTGTTGTGTTATTTTTCTGAACATCTATCAATGCTTATGATACATCGTATGCCTATGAGATGCCAATACTTGTCAGACCTATATCCAATTGCTCAAAAGCATTCTATGTATGTATATTCTCCGCACAAGCATGTCGTATCTTTGTTGTTTTTGTCATTACCCCTCTGCGTTGTCCTCGTCTGGTTCATTGATTATACCGCACCCGGTACTCTCACTGTCCGGAATCAACTCCTTTGTTTTTCCTTTCCTTGTATATATCTCCACTGTTGATCATATCGTGACACCCCCTTGTGTCATTTGAGTTCATAATAAAACCACTGTATAATATCATAGCATTGGCCACGTCGATTCGTGAGTGGGTTCGAATTAGCCATACATATACTTGGCAACAACAGCCCCGATAACACTGTAATAACAATCATCATGTTAATCATCATGTTAATCATCATATTGATCACCATATTAATCATCATATTAATCAGCACATTAATCATCGCATGAACGCTTGTCCTGACTAAAGCTTGTGATGAACTGTATTCGAATCAAGTCAATAACGTCGTCTTGAACTTGTCATTCTGTTTTGCACTCCTATTGTCATCTCTTTCAGTAAATAAAGCATCAATATAGTTAGTTTCGACCCCTACACGCTGAATCCACGGACGCAGCGACCGCCTAGGGCCACGTGCACGGCGTGTGGAATATCAGCGCAAGGCATGAAGCATTTCCACATAATACTGTGATCCTGGGAAGGACACGCACGTTGCTATCAAGTGCAAGTGTATAAGAAGAAAACGCACGCACACCATATTAGTGAATAGGTTTAGGATGCGACCTCACAATGCATGGGAATATCCATTCGGAAGTACGTCACGTTCAAGTCAGAATGCATCGTTTAGGTTGTGAAATTAGGTCAATACGTACGCTGTGAAATGCATGCACATGTGTATGCGTGTGATGCGGCGACACGTGATGGGTTGTTCTCAACTCTTCGTCGTGTGACGCATGGACTAACCCAGACTCTTTTCTCTTTTTATTGCTCATAACTTCCCTTTTACTCTTCTCTCCAATCCTCTTATCTTGAGATGAGGGGGCCAGTGGTTGACCTGTTGGCTCCAGCGGATTAATGTCGCTTTTTATTATAGATCAACGCAATACTCGTTTACTGTGGACCTTAGATTGCATCATGAGTAGGAAGTTAGAACAGAGCGAAGAGAGCGCATGGTGGAGAGCAAGTGTACTGATGGAGAGGAATGTAAAGCAGGAGGTGAGTCAAATGGATCGCAGAGGTAACACTCGATGTTCGAGTCGTCAATCAATCTTTATTGTTGGTATTTTCCAGGGTAGGAGATACATGTATAAATTAAAAAAAAAAAAAAGAAGTAAACAGACTTCTAGTAGAAAACAACGTTTACTAGGAACCTCAGGGAACTACGAGGAAAAGAAAAAGAAAAGAAAAAGAAAAGAAAAGGAAAATAAAAACACGTCGTTGAGAAGACACAAGCAAAATACACCAAAAAGAAACAAAGAGAAAAAAAAGGAAACCAAGAGAAGAAAAAAGAAAACACGAGCTAACGGAACGAAAAAAAGACTCGACTAAGAGACTTAAAGACGTAGAAGCAGCAAGGAAAAGTGGAAGAGGAAGAGCAGAGAAAGGAGAGGAGGAAAGGAAGGCGTTGAGAAAGAGGACAAAGGAAAGAGAAGAGAAGGGAGCAGAGCAGAGATGAGTGAAGAGAAGACTGATCAGAGGCATACGTGAGAATGAAGGCAAGAAAGCAACGAAGGTGGAGTGGAAATATGAATGAACCGAAAAAAGGGGGTGTGGATGGGAGCCAATGAGGGGGGCAGAGGGAAGAAGGGGATGAGGAAGGGAGGAAGAATAAGGGGAATGAAAGAAAAGAGAAGGGAAGGAAGGAAAGGAGAGAAGGAAGGGAAAGAAGGAAAGGGAAAGAAGGAAAAGGGGAGGGAAGAGAACGGGAAGGAAGAGGAAGTGAAAGGGGAAAGGAGAGGGAAATTGGGGTTGGAACCACAGCTAAGATAGTGTTTGCTTTCCTATTATCTCTACCCATGAGCCCTCCCCATTACCCCTTCTCATTCCCTCCGCCCCCATTGATCTATCCTTCACTCTTCCACCCCTCATTACCTCAGTTCTTCCACCCTCTAATTCATACTGGCATTCCTATTCATCCATATTCACACCACCCGATTTCAACCAAGTTACAATGATTACAACGTCCATTCATATTTCCAACATGTAGATCACTCACTTCCTCCTACATCAACTGTTTTTCGTCCGTTACTTCTATTTCCTCGCTCCTTCCCTCATCTTTGTCATCTTTCCTTCCCTCCTCCTCCCTCTTCCTCCCCCGTTTCCCATTCGAGATTGTTGTCCTGTGCATATCCCTTGAACTCCCTTCTCCTACGCCCTATCATATTCCCTATATACATAAGTATGAGCATGTACTTTCTCTTCACCCTCCTCCTCACCACTCTACCGCCCTCACTCGCCATCCAATCAGTCTACTGCACTATCTCTTCCTTATTCTTTTCTTATCATCTCACCAGTCTCCATCCCCTCATACTACTCATATTTCATATCAATAACTGTATATCCCTCTTCTCCTCCCTCCACATCCCTCCCCCCCCCCCCTCTCTCTCTCTATTTCTATCTTCGCCCTGATTTGCCTCTATTCCCTTCGTTGAACATCTGTAGGTACTTCCATGTGATTGCCTTCTTACTCGTTCTTTCCTGAGGAGAGGTTCTGTCACAGGGTCGTATCCGGTTGTTGTCGAGACGGATGGCGCTGTTAGAGGCCTTGTTCTTGTTCCTGCACTTTCCAGCGATGAAGCAGGCGAGAGAAAGTCCAATGAAGGCAGTGCAGATTCTCAGCTCCGGTGCAGCAGTTCTTCTGAGCTCCTGCAGTGTGTCCTCTTCATGAAGATCGACTCACTTCCGCTACCAGTCACAGCTCCCACGATGAACCATCAGATCAGCGCATGGCGGTAGAACATGGAAACAGTGTGTGTGTACATAAGACAGCGAACGGTGGGAAGGGAAAGCGAGGTTATACGCAGGGGAAATACAAAGAATAATTGCTGTACTTGTGACGATCACTCGAGAAAATGCATGACGACAGTTATTAGGCGATTGGAGAAAATATCTGCATGAGGAAGAGCACCCCAAAGAGGGAGAAGGCTGTTGGTTGCCAAAGGTGGTGGATGTTGCTCTTGGAAATACGCACATCATGTGTCAGCACCAAGTAGAGCGATGGAGAGTGTGAAGTTACCAACTGCTGACTCAAAATCAAATCTTACTTACCTCCACAGCAGGTACCACAGCACGTAAGAGAGAGCATGAGACAAGACTAAACAGGGGCGTGTTACGAGTGACCATAAAAGAGCCAAGTTGCTTAGCACGAAAAGAAATAGAATAGAGATAAAGTATGCAATAGAACTGGGGTGAACAACAAAATTGAAATATGAAAATACGAGCTATTATAGCAAAAACAAGAAAGCCTCGACGGCATCGAGGATGATACGGTGACACGTTTTGAGTGTATGTAAGATCTAGCAAGCTAGTATGTCACAGTTTAATAATGAAGAAACACGAGTTCTGAAAAACATTTGCAAACACCCTCTTCTCCCGTGTGCAAAATGATTTCCAATGATTGGAAAAGAACGCACGCTGATGTAGGAATTGAAGGAAATAGTTAAATGCAGGTGCATGCAATGCCACGTTGACCTTGCACATGGATATTCTAGATTGTGCTCACCGTGTATTTTGGTGTTTTAGTTAACTCAGTTGTAGGTTCTCCTAAATATCTCGAGTAAATGGCTTCGAAGGTGGCCCGGCCATTTGAAAGTAATCATTTTTCCAAATATACGTATGAAGAAGCATGTTTATTTAGCTTAAAATTGATTTATTACTAGAAAAGGCAAAAGTGCAGGAGTAAAGAGAAATAAGATGTGGGAAACTTGTGAGTGAGTATTACGTAGTTCTAAGAAAATCTATGTGGTGCAGGAAGGTGGCACTGTTTTGAAGTGTGCCTTACCAAGGAGTGTTTTTGAAATGGTGAGGTGAATCAACAACCACTTCAGTCAATACTTCTGTAAATGGCATATGTTAGATTTGAACTACAAGAACAAAACAATTTCAGCTATTTTGATAGGCAAGGACCGAGCGAATGAAGGATAATTTGAAAGGTAGTAGTTTGCTTCTACGCAATGTTTTTTTTATTATCTCTGATATAAACAAACATACAAAAAGAATAAGAAAAAAAAAACAAGTGAGAAAGTATTATGATTATGAGAAATCACACTGAAAAATAAACAAAGGCAAAGAGGTATGGAAAGGAAGTAGCAAACACAAAATATAGGCTAGCATACATAGAAAGGGGACAGACAAGCAACCGCATCGAGACGCATAAAAGAGTGCAACGAAGGGGAAGAAAAAGATGGACAGGCTAAAGAAATAAAAGAAAAGGTGAATTTAAAAGACTACAGAAGAGAGCAGAGTAACACTGGTCGATGTTGTTGTTCAAGAGCTCGTAGGAAGTCCTTCAGGTGCTTCTTGGGGTTCAGTTTACCTGTGGAGGAGGGAGGGGGGAAAGGAGGAGGGGGGGGAGGGAAAGATGAAGGAGGGAGAAAAGGAGATGAAAGAAAAGAGTGACAAAGAGAAATAAAAAGAGATAAAATTGTGTTAGTGGATGGGAAAGTTAACACGTGCACGTACATAAGAATAGTACAGATGGGGACACAGGGAATGAGGGGGAAAGGAAAGAGAAGCAGAGTATGAAGGGAAAGGGAGAGGAGAGGAAAGGGAGAGGGGAGGGTGAGGGAGAGGAGGGTGAGAGAAAAGGTAGGCGTAGGGCAGCATGAATGAGAGGGAGAGAGAGGGAGAGTGAGAGGGGAGTGAGGGGAGTTTATTTACCAGCAGTGGAGACGATGAGCTGGGCAGTAGTCTTCTGCGTCTCCTCCTCGAGTCTTTCTGTACTCCTTTGCCAGATCGGCCAACTTCTTGATTGAATCCTCGTTCTCCTGTGAAAGCTTAGTCCAGTCACGAATCTGAGGGAGGAGGAGAGAGATGGAGCGGAGGTGGAGTGGAGGGAGAGGGGGTGTAGAGTGGAGGTGGAGGTGTAGTGTAGGTAGGGATGGGGTGGAGTGGGATGGGTGATGAATGAATCATGAATCGACGGAAAAATGAATGATTCAATAAAAATGAACAGGCGTTAGTTGGATGATAATGGATTATGGGAATAAGGAGAGCGAGAAGAAATATGTAGAGGAATGGGGGTCGAGTGAGAGAGAGGGTGTGTGTGTGTGTGTGTGAGAGAGAGAGAGAGAGAGAGAGATAAGAGAGAGGTAAGAGAGATATAAGAGTGAGAGAACTTGTTACCTTGAGAGTCTCTCCATTTCTTGTGGATGTTGAGGAGCATGTTTTGCTCTAACTCAGTGTTCCTACTGTCGATGATGAGTGAGTAGTAATGTCTGTTGTTTGCCTAACGCCTGCAGAGAGGGGCTTCGATGAGTCCGTAGGTGGCTCTTGGTCTGTCTGGCTCTGTGACCCATCATGATCAACTGCTGGTTTAGTAGTCTGAAGGCATCCATCACAACCTGTCCCTTCACTGGACTGCACGGGGTCAACAATCACTGCCATGGACTGTGCAGAAAAACAATGATCACCGTCATCCGAGTGAAACAACACACACACAAGTGATAAAGAGAAGCAAACGGAAATGTGAGTGTAAGAAAAAGGAACTAAGGATTTTGAAATGTTATGAATGTTTGGGATGCGGAGTGAGAGTATGAGCAGGAATGGTTGTGTGTGTACACCCCTGTGTATGTATGTATGTATATGTATAGATGTATATGTGCAAGATAGAGTGATAGACACAGAAAGAGAGTGCGTACCCTTTTGTGGAGTTGTTCAAGCTTTGTTGAGTCATGACGCTCACCTGAGAGCCAACACCCGAATCCTGGATGTGGGGAGTGGTCATCCCACAACCTATATTCGTCCGTAGGTAGCACCAAATGGGGAGGGGGAGGAAGGAAGGAATGGAAAAGGAATGGGGACGGAATGGAAAAGGAATGGGAAGGAAGAGAAGGTGGGGGGAGGGGAAGAGAAGGTGAGGGGGGAAGAGAGGGGTGGTCAAGAGAGAGGAATGGAGAAGAGGGGTATGAAATAAAGATAGTGGGAAGAGAAACATGCGCAGGGGAGGAAGAGAAGAAAGGGTGGTGAAGGAAAAGAGGGGAAGGAGAGGGGAAAGAGAGGGGCAGGAGGGGGAAGAGAGGGGAAGGAGGGGGGAGAAGAGGAAGAGCACAAGGAGATGAAGAAACAGAAGACAAAGCGGTAGAGAATGGAGGAGTAGAGGATGTGGGGAGATAAGAGGGTAAGGAGAGGAGTGGGGACAATCACGAAGGAATGGGGAAGATACAGTGGGTGTGGGAAGTGATGGAGAGATGACAGCCAGAGAATGTGAGGGGTGGAAAGGAATGAAAGAAGAAGGTTCTGGGAGTAGAAATCAGGTGTTGTGACGAAGTGGAGGAAAGAAGAAAAGGGAGTGGGGGGAAGAAGAAAGGGGAGTGGGAAAGGGAGGGAGGGAGAGAGGAGAGGGGGAGGGAGAGAGGAGAGGGGGGGGGAGAGAGGATAGGTGGGGAGGGAGAGAGGAGAGGGAAAGGGAAGAAAGGGAATATAAGAAAAGGAAGGAAAAAATATGGAATAAAATGTCTGAGTAGACAAAAACAAAGGGGGGGAGTACATCACGTGCGGGAGAAAAAGAGCAAACACGAAAAGGAATGCACGTTAGAACTTGTACATCAGGTACTTGGGGAAGGAAGGAAGCATGAGTGACGAAGGAGAACAACGCAGAGAAAATGAAAAAAGAAAGAAGGGAATAGAAAGAGGGAAAGGGGGAGAGAAAGGGAGGAAAGAGGGAGCAGGCAAAGGGAAGAGGAAGGCCCGTGTGTGGTCTGTGCTTAAGCATCTCATATTTACAGGGTCATAACTGCTCCTCCCGTTCTCGCTCTGGGGCATAGCGAAGATCAACGACCTGCACTGTGTAATCATCAATGCATAACCCCATCACTTCCTTCCGTGAGGAACTCCTGTTTCCGTGCTTACATCGCAATTCGAGTAGCAAAATCAATGTAAAATACAGTTGGGAAGCAGTCCAGTTGGGAAAGTAGCCAAGTGTTTAGGGGAAGGGGTGCAAGAGGGCACGAGTGGTGAGTTGGAACGGAATGATCCAGAAAATGAGTGTATAAGTTCGAAATTAATAGTATTTGCAAAATTAAATGTTAGAATGATAATATATATAGTTGCAACGCAACAAGTGGGGTAGGTAGATCACGAGACTCACTGACCACAAGAATTCACATAGTCCGTTTTACTGTCTTGAATCAGCAGCAAGATGCGTCATACAGTTGGGTATCGAATCGTTGCTTAAAGTTGCTGCTAGAGTTTGGAGGTAGTCAATGCAGGAGCAGAGTGGATAGTTTCGTCTGCATCCACTGTACTGGAGCACTCTCCTGAAACGAGCTGGTAACTCATTTCTGGTCATAACGACGACAGTATAATAAAACATATATGGAGTTAGTTAGAGTTTCCTTCTAAAATTGTCTCTTTGAACTTCGTTTAGGCATGGTCAGATCAACAAACAAGAATGATTTCCAATTCAGCAGAACAAAGATAGAAATGGCAATGATATCGAAAGTATGAACTTATAATACAAACTGGTATTGTTAATAATCGCGCATGAACATGTGGAAAACCCTTCCAGTATGTTCGTAGTGTGCGTGATAAGATCCATAGATGAATTTGATGGATCATCATGAAAAATCGATTAGATTTTTTCATAGGAAAAAAAATATGAAGCAAAGTTTTTCTCAAAACGATTGCAAACGTACGTAGATGGTGATGTATGTTAATTGATAGCCACTTTATTTGTCGAGTACTGTAGTCATATCTACACTAAAATTTCAGAAAGAATGATTCTGTTGCTTGGTTCTTTAATTGCATCTCATTGGTGTTTACCGCCAAAAGAATGAGTGAGTGATGTACTGCGTACAAGGTGGTGGTGAATGCATCTTTTTCTCTTTTGTTTCTCACAATGTTGTTAGAACTGACTACACATTGTTTATTTTTGTGGAATGAATAAAATGTCCATCTAATACTGTATACAGTTGGACATGACATATGCCCTCATGGCGCAATTGGTTAGCGCGTTCGGCTGTTAACCGGCAGGTTGGAAGTTCGAGTCTTCCTGGGGGCGCATTATTTTTTTTCTGCATAACAACACTTACATATAATGGGCTCTTGCCAACACAGTATGATTTATTGTATGTGCTGTCGTCGTAGTGTACAGTTTTATTTTGGCAGTCCTGGTATTCTGATAATGCTAATTTCACATTTCAGCACGATTGTAGTGATATTGGCAACAGAAGTGTAGTTTTATTTGTAGCAGTAGTACAGTGTAATCAAAAGTACGTTATATAAGAATATATAGAGGTAAGCACCACTAAATTTGCAAATGTTGGAAATTGATCATTTCTACAAGATTTTTTGGATGCAGCCTCCTCAGGCGGAAGAATGCATAAGCATGTCTATGGGTCGGATGGTGCGGCGTATGGCAAGACATGATGATATATATTTGAATGAACGCATAGAGTCTATGTCATTTCAGAACGAGTATAGTTGCAAATATAAATATCTGCTGCGTGAATAGGTTCATAAATAATTGAGTTGGAACGTTTTTTTTGCGTTTTAATGTGCGTATACAGCATGAATGTCACAATTGTCAATAGAAAATGTGTATTTACGATAAGACATGATTTACATGTTGTTATTTGGGTATTATATCAATTCTATGTTCGTTGATTATGCAATGCAGTATTCTCTCTCTTCCTTTCCACTTTTTTCCTTTACTCCTTGCTGAAACTATGTTATTGTGTAGAGTCAACATGTTTCTGTTGATATTATTATATTATATTAATGACCTGTACCATTGTTCACGTGTTTTTGTTTTTTTTTTTACATTGTTTATCTTTCTTTAGTATGGGTAAGTCCGCTGAATTGGACTGGACGTAGCTCGTCAATGTTCGTCGGAGCAGCTTTGGGCTGACAAGGCCTACAGAAAGGCCAACTCTGGAGCTCGCTGCAAGGTACTACAATTCAATTGTTGACTGATTGTGGTATATATAGTGTTTTTTTTGAGGAGTCTACACTTCAGTTGCGGCGAACTCAGACACTTTGCCTCTAGCTATGGTCGACTAACTATGTTTACTCTGTATCTTTGATTTGTCAAACTAATCTAGTCCAACCCCTTCGAGCTACTGCCTGGGAATTGTCGTCGAGAAGTCGGAATCGAGCCAAGCAGCCTAACTCTGCCATTCGTGGGCTAGTCCGTGTTCAGTTGATCAGAACTCCAGAAGATGACTACGTCCCCAACGATGGATGTCTCTACTCATCGATGGTATGTTGTGTACATCATTGTTTCTCTTGCCTTGAACCTTGTTATTCCTGTTCGTTTTCGTATTGGTTGTTTGTATTCTCGGTTATTCTCTAATGTCTCTTTCTATTTCTATCTTGATCTACCTTTCCTTCCTCTTTTTTTCGTATACAACAGAGAACGACGAAGTTCTTTGCGCTGGATTCGGACGTTCCGGACACGCTAGGGAGATATTCCCGGCTGCCGTTCAAGGTTGTCAAGGTCGCTGGAGTCTCCTCCTCGCCCTCTTCAAGGAGAAGAAGGACAAGCCCCGTAACTAAGTTTGTTATTGTTTGTCTCAACCTCTTGTAATAAACCATACTTTAAATCAAATTGACTGTTATGTATGTGGTGTGACGTTGTGCTCGTAGAAACCGTCGCGCGTAATGTAAATAGTCTCAGTTATACAGAGCCTTAAATAGTAGAATGTTTTCCTATTCGACCTGTTCAGCGTGTTTACTGTTGGACGATTGCGCAATGATAGCAACGGAAATGAGTTCTTCATGTGCACGCAGTTCCCGCCTATATGCATCACTTTACTTTTATCTCGTACTACGCATAAAAGTTGTCACTAAGGCAACGAAGGAGAAATAGTGAAGAAATGAGTACTACGAGGTGGTTTAACATAGTTTATATATCTATATAACATTTATGTTATATCTTCCGCTTGCGTTCATACCTCGGCAACACACCGCATCCCGTCCGATTCGCGAGTTGAGCATCACGGTGGGCCGACTTAGCACTCGGGTGGGTGACCACCGGGAAACTGTCGGTAGGATGCTTTTTTTAAACTGACAGTTTTTTTTGTTTCTTTCAACTGACAGTTTATTAACGAACACAATAAACAGCCCCCAATCTGCACCACACTTGCTCGAAATGAATAATGTATTAAATCACTTACTTTGATCAAACAGACAAGCTAACAAGGAGCTTACAGCGACTGCATTCACAGAGCATACGCAACAAATCAGTTGCAATGTGGACAACGAACAGGGTTTATATGGATATGAAATTGTATTGTAAATGAAGACATTTATTCACATCAAAACTGTATTCGAGCAACAACAATTAATGTGTCCGACAAAAGAAATCAAAGAAGCGAGTCTATAGCACACCACATTATAAACCAAACAAGACGTAGGAGAGTAGCGTGAGGGATGGGATATGTAGTCAAAATATATACACATAATCAACTCATGCGAAGTCAATTACCCTAGATCATGTAGGGAAGTAGGTGAAGAGAGGATTTAGAAGAAGCTACGCAGAGCCAACCCCTTCGGAGCTCCTGCCCTTCCAACAACTTCTTCTAAATCCTCTCTTCACCTACTTCCCTACATGATCTTGGGTAATTGACTTTGCATGAGTTGATTATGTGTATATATTTTGACTACATATCCCATTCCCTCACGCTACTCTCCTACGTCTTGTTTGGTTTATAATGTGGTGTGCTATAGACTTGCTTTTCTTTTTGATTTCTTTTGTCGGACACATTAATTGTTGTTGCTCGAATACAGTTTTGATGTGAATAAATGTCTTCATTTACAATACAATTTCATATCCATATAAGCCCTGTTCGTTGTCCACATTGCAACTGATTTATTCGTATGCTCTGTGAGTGCAGTCGCTGTACGCTCCTTGTTAGCTCGTCTGTTTGATGCAAAGTAAGTGATATAATACATTATTCATTTCGAGCGAAGTGTGGTGCCGTTAGGGGCTGTTTATTGTGTTCGTTAATAAACTGTCAGTTGAAAGAAACAAAAAAAACTGTCAGTTTAAAAAAATCATTTCGATGCATCATACCGAGTTTAAAAAAAGAAGCTTGCATCACCAGACAGTTCCCCGGTGGTCACCCACCCGAGTACTAAGTCGGCCCACCGTGATTTAACTTCGCAGATCGGACGGGATGCGGTGTATTGCACGAGGTATGAACGCAAGCGGAAGTAAAAACATAAATGTTATATAGATATATAAAATATGTTAAACCACCTGTAGTACTCGTTTCTTCACTATTTCTTCCTTTGCTTGCCTTGTACGACAGCGAAAATGCGTAGTACGTATAAAAGTAAAGTAGATGCATATAGGCGGGAACTGCATGCACATGAAGAACTCATTTCCGTTGCTATCATTGCGCATCGTTCAACAGTAAACACGCTGAACAGGCTCTAATAGAAAACATTCTACTATTTAAGGCTCCTGTATAACTGAGACTATTTACATTACGCGCGACGGTTTCTACGAGCACAACGTCACACCACATACATAACAGTCAATTTGATTTAAAGTATGGTTTATTACAAGAGGTTGAGACAAACAATAACAAACTTAGTTACGGGGCTTGTCCTTCTTCTCCTTGAAGAGGGCGAGGAGGGAGACTCCAGCGACCTTGACAACCTTGAAACGACATCCGGGAATATCTCCCTTAGCGTGTCCGGAACGTCCGAATCCAGCGCAAAGGACCTCGTCGTTCTCTGTTGTATACGAAAAAAAAAAGAGGAAGGAAAGGTAGATCAAGATAGAAATAGAAAGAGACATTAGAGAATAACCGAGAATACAAACAATGCAATACGAAAACGAACAGGAATAACAAGGTTCAAGGCAAGAGAAACAATGATGTACACAACATACCATCGATGTAGTTGAGACATCCATCGTTGGGGACGAAAGCGGTGATCTTCTTGGAGTTCTTGATCAACTGAACACGGACAGCCTTACGAATGGCAGAGTTAGGCTGCTTGGCCTCAATTCCGACCTTCTCGACGACAATTCCCAAGGCGTGGGAAGTTCCTCCGAAGGGGTTGGACTATATTAGTTTGACAAATCAAAGATACAGATAAACATAGTTAGTCGACCATAGCTAGAAGGCAAAAGTATACGAGTTCGCCGCAATTGAAGTGTAGCCTCCTAAAAAAAAACACTATATATACCACAATCAGTCAACAATTGAATTGTAGTACCTTGTAGCGAGCTCCAGAGTTGGCCTTTCTGTAGGCCTTGTCAGCCCAAAGCTGCTCACGACGAACATTGACGAGCTTACGTCCAGCTCCAATTCCAGCGGGCTTACCCATACTAAAAGAAAGATAAACAATATAAAAAAAACAAAAACACGTGAACAATGGTACAGGTCATTAATATAATATAATCATATCAACAGAAACATGTTGACTCTACACAATAACATAGTTTCAGCAAAGGAGTAAAGGAAAAAAGTGGAAAGGAAGAGAGAGAATACTGCATTGCATAATCAACGAACATGGAATTGATATAATACCCAAATAACAACATGTAAATCATGTCTTATCGTAAATACACATTTTCTATTGACAATTGTGACATTCATGCTGTATACGCACATTAAAACGCAAAAAAAACGTTCCAACTCAATTATTTATAAACCTATTCACGCAGCAGATATTTATATTTGCAACTATACTTGTTCTGAATCACATAGACTCTATGCGTTCATTCAAATATATATCCATCATGTCTTTGCCATACGTCATGATATAAATACACCATCCATTTATAGACATGCTACTATTATTGACCTTATTATATTACATTCTTCTACGCGTATTGCATAGGGAGGCTGCATCAAAAATCTTGTAGAAATATGAATTTCCAATTCTTTAGCACATTTCAAAGAACTTATTTACAGAGCAGATGGTGCTTCACCTCCTATATATTCTTATATAACGTACTTTTGATTTTACTGTGCTACTGCTGCAAATAAAACTACACTTCTGTTTATATATATCGCTTATAATTGTGCTGGAATGAGAGTGAGATATGTGGCATTGAATTAGCATTGGCATCAGAATTACCAGAATTACTAGAGACTGCCAAAATAAAACTTTGTACACTTTATGACGACAGCACATACAATAAATCATGCTATTGTTAATGGATCCCATTATATGTATGTGTTGTGATCGTTTGATATTTCCATGCAGAAAAAAATAATGCGCCCCCAGGAAGACTCGAACTTCCAACCTGCCGGTTAACAGCCGAACGCGCTAACCAATTGCGCCATGAGGGCATATGTCGTGTCGATCTGTATACAAGTATTAGATGGACTATTTTATTCATTCCATGAAGTAAACTGTGTGTAGTCAGTTCTAACAACATTGTGAAGAAAACAAAAAAGGAAGAAAAAGGAAAACATGCATTCTCTTTTCCCCATACTTATGACTAAAAACTATATAGTGTGCCATAATTGTATTACTCACTCGATTCACGCTCTTTGGCGACAGAAACAATGAGCCAAATACAGAGATGCAATTAAGAACGAAGCAATGGGAATCATTCTTTTCTGAGAATTTTAGTGATAATATATGACTAATACTCATAAATAAAGTGGCTATCTACAATTAACATACATCACCATCTACGTACGTTTCGCAATCGTTTATTTCCTGCTGCGAACAAACTTTGCTTCATGTTCCCTTTTTTCCTATGAAAAAATCTAATCGATTTTTTCCATGATGATCCATCAAATTCATCTATGGATCTTAATCCCTTTTTACTACGAACATACTCATAGGAATGGGGTTTTCACATTTTCATGCGCATTTATTAACAATACCAGTTTGTATTATAAGTTCATACTTTCATATCATTGCCATTTCTATCTTTGTTCTTTGCTTGGATTGGAGATCATTCTTGTTTGTTGATCTGACCATGCCTAAACGAGTTCAGAGTTTTATGAATTTTAGGCAAGGAAGCTCCTAACTAACTCCATATATTTATATTTTTATTATACATATTCGTCCGTTATGACCAGAAATGGATTTCAGCTCGTTTTTCGGAGGAGGTGCTCAAACACAGTCTTTGGATCAGATTGCAGACACATCAGAAACTATCCACATCTCTGCTCTTGCATTGATCAAGGTATGCATTTTCTACCTCAAACTCTATTTTAGTAACTGCTCACTTACAACGATTCATATCCAACCTCTTTTGTATGACGCAATCTTCTTGTTCAATTCGTAGTTTATGTGAATTCTTGTGGTCAATTGAGTCTTCGTGATCTACTTCTACTGTTGCGTTGCAACTTGATATTACATCCATATTTATCATTCTAACATTTAATTTGCAAATACATATTAATTTCCCGAACTTATACACTCATTTTATACTGGATCATTCCGTTCCAACTCTTTTCCGACTAACTTTTCGTTGCCCCTCTTGCACCCCTTCCCATCTCCTTTGCACTTGGCTTTCCTTCGTCTGGTTTACTTTTCCACCCACTTTTCCCAACTGGATTGCTTCCCAACTGTATTTTACATTGATTTTGTTACTCGGATTGCAGATGCTTAAGCACGGAAGAGCAGGAGTTCCTCTGGAGGTGATGGGGTTGATGTTGGGAGAATTCATTGATGATTACACTGTGCAGGTCGTTGATGTCTTCGCTATGCCCCAGAGCGGAACGGGGTTTCCGTCGAGGCAGTTGACCCTGTCTTCCAAACTAAGATGCTCGAGATGCTTAAGCAGACCAACAGACCACAGACTGTATGTTACCCTTCCCTCTTTCCCCTTTTGCCCTTTCTCCCTCTTTCTCTCCTCCCTTTCCTTTCTCTCCCTCTTTCTTCCTTTCTCTCCCCCTTCCTTTTTTCTATTCCCTTCTTTTTCTTTTTTCATTTTCTCTGCGTTGTTCTTCTTGGTCACTTCCTTCTTCCTTCCTTCCCCTATGCGCTGATGTACAAGTTCTAACATTATTATCTGTACTGCATTCCTTTTCGTGTTTGCTCTTTTTCTCCACGTGATGCTGCTCCCCCCCTTTTGTTTTTGTCTACTCTGACATTTTCTTCCCTTATTTTTTCCTTTTCCTTTTCCTTTCCCTTTTCTGTTATATTCCCTTTCTTACCCTATCCCTTTCCCCGAACCCCCTCTCCTCTCTCCCTCCCCACCTCTCCTCTCTCCCTCCCCCCTCTCCTCTTTCCTTCCCCCCTCTCCTCTTTCCCTCCCTCCCTTTCCCACTCCCCTTTTTTCTTCCCCCCACTCCCTTTTCTTCTTTCCTCCACTTCGTCACAACGCCTGATTTCTTCTCTCACCCCGAACCTTCTTCTTTCGTTCCTTTCCACCCCTCACATTCTCTGGCTGTCATCTCTCCATCACTTCCCCCTGCCCACTGTATCTTCCCCATTCCTTCGTGATTGTCCCCCACTCCCTCTCCCTTGCTGCCTCTTCATCTTCCCACATCCTCTACTCTCCTCCATTCTCACCGCTTTGTCTTCTGTTTCTTCATCTCCTTATTGCTCTTCCTCTTCTCTCCCCCTCCTTCCCTTCTCTTCCCCCTCCTGCCCCTCTCTTTCCCCTCTCCTTCCCCTCTTTTCCTTCACCACCCTTTCTTCTCTTCCTCCCCTGCGCATGTTTCTCTTCCCTATCTTTATTTCGCCACCCCCTCTTCTCCATTCCACTCCTCTCTTGACCACCCCTCTCTTCCCCTCACCTTCTCTTCCTTCCCCTCACCTTCTCTTCCTTCCCCATTCCTTTTCCATTCCGTCCCCATTCCTTTTCCATTTCTTCCCCATTCCTCCCCCTCCCCATTTGGTGCTACTTACGGACGAATATAGGTTGTGGGATGGTACCACTCCCATCCAGGATTCGGGTGTTGGCTCTCCGGAGTTGACGTCATGACTCAACAAAGCTTCGAACAACTCCACAAAAGGGTACGCACTCTCTTTCTGTGTCTATCACTCTATCCATGCACGCATCTATACATCTATACATCTATACATACGTACATACACAGGGGTGTACACACACATGCATTCCTGCTCATACTCTCACTCCGCATCCCAAGCATTCATAACATTTCAAAATGCTTAGTTTCTTTTTCTTACGCTCATATTTCTGTTTGCTTCTCTTTATCACTTGTGTGTGTGTTGTTTCACTCGGATGACGGTGATCATTGTTTTTCTGCACAGTCCGTGGCAGTGGTTGTTGACCCCGTGCAGTCAGTGAAGGGACAGGTTGTGATGGATGCCTTCAGACTACTAAACCAGCAGTTGATCATGATGGGTCACAGAGCCAGACAGACCACGACCACCTACGGACTCATCAAGAAGCTCTCTCTGCAGGCGTTGATGCACAACTTGAACAGACATTACTACTCACTCATCATCGACAGTAGGAACACTGAGTTAGAGCAAAACATGCTCCTCAACATCCACAAGAAGACCTGGAGAGACTCTCTCAAGGTAACAAGTTCTCTCACTCTTATATCTCTCTTACCTCTCTCTTATCTCTCTCTCTCTCTCTCTGTCTCTCACACACACACACACACACTCTCTCTCTCACTCGACCCCCATTCCTCTACATATTTCTTCTCGCTCCTTCTCTCCTTATTCCCATAATCCCTTATCATCCGCTAACGCCCTGTTCGTTTTTATTGAATCATTCATTTTTCCATCGATTCCATGGTTCATTCATCACCCGTCCGACTCCACCCCATCTCCACCTATACTACACCTCCACCTCCACTCTACTTCCACTCTACCTCCACTCCACCTCCGCTCCATCTCTCTCCTCCTCCCTCAGATTCGTGACTGGACTAAGCTTTCACAGGAGAACGAGGATTCAATCAAGAAGTTGGCCGATCTGGCAAAGGAGTACAAGAAAAGACTCGAGGAGGAGACGCAGAAGACTACTGCCCAGCTCATCGTCTCCACTGCTGGTAAATAAACTCTTCCCCTCACTCCCCCTCTCACTTTCCCTCTCTCCCCCTCTCATTCATGCTGCCCTACGCCTGCCTTTTCTCTTACCCTCCTCTCCCTCACCCTCCTCTCTCCTTTCCTCTCCTCTCCCTTTCCCTTCATACTCTGCTTCTCTTTCCTTTTCACCCCACTCATTCCCTATTGTCCCCATCTTTACTATTCTTTCCATGTACGTGTACGTGTTTATTTTCCCGTCCACTAACACCGTTTTATCTCTTTTTATTTCTCTTTGTCACTCTTTTCTTTCATCTCCTTTTCTCCTCCTTCATCTTTCCCTCCCCCCCCCTCCTCCTTTCCCCCTCCCTCCTCCACAGGTAAACTGAACCCCAAGAAGCACCTGAAGGAGACTTCCTACGAGCTCTTGAACAACAACATCGACCAGTGTTACTCTACCATGCTCTCTTCTGTAGTCTTTTAAATTCACCTTTTTCTTTTATTTCTTTAGCCTGTCCCATCTTTTTTCTTCCCCCTTCGTTGCACTCTTTTATGCGTCTCGATGCGGTTGCTTGTCTGTCCCCTTTCTATGTATGCTAGCCTATATTTTGTGTTTGCTATTTCCTTTCCATACCTCTTTGCCTTTGTTTATTTTTCAGTGTGATTTCTCATAATCATAATACTTTCTCACTTGTTTTTTTTTCTTATTCTTTTTGTATGTTTGTTTATATCAGAGATAATAAAAAAAAACATTGCGTAGGTAAAGTCGACTACTACCTTTCAATTATCCTTCATTCCTTCCTTGCTCGCTCGGTCCTTGCCTATCAAAATAGCTGAAATTGTTTTGTTCTTGTAGTTCAAATCTAACATATGCCATTTACGTAAGTATTGACTGAAGTGGTTGTTGATTCACCTCCCATTTCAAAAACACTACTTGGTGGGCTACTTCAAAACAGTGCCACCCTTCCTGCACCGCATAGATTTTCTTAGAACTACGTAATACTCGCACTCACAAGTTTCCCACATCTTATTTCTCTTTACTCCTGCACTTTTGCCTTTTCTAGTAATAAATGTATTTTAAGCTAAATAAACATGCTTCTTCTTACGTATATTTGGAAAAATGATTACTTTCAAATGGCCGGGCCACCTTCGAAGCCATTTACTCGAGATATTTAGAACAACCTACAACTGAGTTAACTAAAACACCAAAATATACAGTAAACACAATCTAGAATATCCATGGCAAGGTCAACGTGGCATTGCATGCACCTGCATTTAACTATTTCCTTCAATTCCTACATCAGCGTGCATTTCTTTTCCAATCATTGGAAATCATTTGCACACGGGAGAAGAGGGTGTTTGCAAATGTTTTCAGAACTCGTGTTTTATTCATTATTAAACTGTGACATATAGCTTGCAAGATCTTACATACACTCAAAACGTGTCTGTATCATCCTCAATGCGTCGAGGTTTTGCTTGTTTTTGCTATAATAGCTCGTATTTTCATATTTCAATTTTATTGTTCACCCCAGTTCTATTGCATACTTTATCTCTATTCTATTTCTTTTCGTGCTAAGCAACTAACTTTTTTTTATGGTCACTCGTAACACGCCCCTGTTTAGTCTTGTCTCATGCTCTCTCTTACGTGCTGTGGTACCTGCTGTGGAGGTAAGTAAGATTTGATTTGAGTCAACAGTTGGTAACTTCACACTCTCCATCGCTCTACTAATTCTAACACATGATGTACGTATTTCCAAAACAACATCCACCACCTTTGGCAACCAACAGCCTTCTCCCTCTTTGGAATGCTCTTCCTCGTAAGTATTTTCTCCAATCGCCTAATAACTGTCGTCATCATTTTTCTCGAGTGATCGTCACAAGTACAACAATTATTCTTTGTATTTCCCATGCGTATAACCTCCTTTCCCTTCCCACCTTTCCCTATCTTATGTACACATACACTGTTTCCATGTTCTACCGCCATGCACTGATTTGATAGTTCATCGTGGGAGCTGTGATTGGAAGCGGAAGTGAGTCGATCTTCATAGAAGAGGGACACACTGCCGAGGAGCTCAAGAAGAACTGCTACACCGGAGCTGGAATCTACGCTGCCTTCATTGGACTTTCTCTCGCCTGCTTCATCGCTGGAAAGTGCAGGAACAAGAACAAGGCCTCTAACAGCGCCATCCGTCTCGACAACAACGGATACGACCCTGTGAGCAGACCTCTCCTCGGAAAGAACGAGTAAGATGGCGATCACATGGAAGTACCTACAGATGTTCAACGAAGGGAATAGAGGCGGAAATCAGGGCGAAGATGGAAATAGAGAGAGAGGGGGGGGGGGGGGGGAGGGATGTGGAGGGAGGAGAAGAGGGATATACAGTTATTGGTATGAAATATGAGTAGTATGAGGGGGTGGAGAGTGAGTGGGGTGATGAGAGAGGGAAAGAGAGAATAAGGGAAAGAGATAGTGCGATAAGGGAAGAGAGAGAGAAAGAAGTAGACTGATTGGATGGTGAGTGAGGGCGGTAGAGTGGTGAGGAGGGTGAAGAGTAAGTGCATGCTCATACTTATGTATATAGGGAATATGATAGGGCGTAGGAGAAGGGAGTTCAAGGGATATGCGCGGGATAACGATCTCGAATGGGAGACGAGGGGAGAGGGAGAGGGAGAGGGAGGGAGGGGGGAAGGAAAGATGACAAAGATGAGGGAAGGGCGTAGGAAATAGGGGAAGTAACGGACGAAAAATAGTTGATGTAGGAGGAAGTGAGTGATCTACATGTTGGAAATATGAATGGACACGTTGTAATCATTAACTTGAGTTTGGGGAAATCGGGTGGTGTGAATATGGGATGGTTGATTATGCGGTATGAATTAGATGGAAGAGGGTGGAAGAGGAGCTGAGGAGTAAATGAGGGGTGGAAGAGGAAGTGAAGGATATATCAATGGGGGCGGAGGGAATGAGAAGGGGTAATGGGGAGGGGTCAATGGGTGGAGAGTAATAGGAAAGCGAACACTATCTTAGCTGTGGTTCCAACCCCGATTTCCTCTCCTTTCTCCTTTCACTTTCCCTCTTCCTTCCCGTTCTCTTCCCTCCCCTTTCCTTCTTTCCCTTTCCTTCTTTCCCTTCCCTTCTCTCCTTTCCCTTCCCTTCCCTTCTCTTTTCTTTCATTTCCCTTATTCTTCCTCTTCCTCATCCCCTTCTTCCCTCTGCCTCCCTCATTGGCTCCCCATCTACACCCCCTTTTTCGGTTCATTCATATTTCCACTCCACCTTCGTTGCTTTCTTGCCTTCATTCTTACGTATGCCTCCCCGATCCAATTCTTCTCTTCACTTATCTCTGCTCTGCTCCCTTCTCTTCTCTTTCCTTTGTCCTCTTTCTCTTTCCTTCCTTTCCCTCCTCTCCTTTCTCTGCTCTTCCTCCTTCCCCTTCCACTTTTCCTTGCTGCTTCTACGTCTTTAAGTCTCTTAGTCGAAGTGTTTTTTTTCGTTCCGTTAGCTCGTGTTTTCTTTTTTTCTTCTCTTGGTTTCTTTTTTTTTCTCTTTGTTTCTTTTTGGTGTATTTTGCTTGTGTCTTCTCAACGACGTGTTTTTATTTTTCCTTTTTCTTTTTCTTTTTCTTTTTCTTTTTCTTTTCCTCGTAGTTCCCTGAGGTTCCTAGTAAACGTTGTTGTTTCTACTAGAAGTCTGTTTACTTCTTTTTTTTTTTTTTTAATTTATACATGTATCTCCTACCCTGGAAAATACCAACAATAAAGATTGATTGACGTACCGAACATCGAGTGTTATCTCTGCGATCCATTTGACTCACCTCCTGCTTTACGTTTCTCTTCATCAGTATACTTGCTCTCCACCATGCGCTCTCTTCGCTCTGTTCTAACTTCCTACTCATGATGCAATCTAGGGTCCACAGTAAACGGTATTGCGTTTGATCTATAATAAAAAGCGATATTAATCCGCTTTGAATGAGCAACATAGGGTCAACCCCTGGCTCCCTCATCTCAAGATAAGAGGATTGGAGAGAAGAGTAAAAAGAGGGAAGTTATGAGCAATAAGAGAGGGAAAAGAAGAGTCTGCACAAGGTTAGTCCATGCGTCTACGACGAAGGAACAGGACAAAGAACCCATCACGTGTCGCCGCATCACACGCATACACATGTGCATGCATTTCACAGCGTACGTATTGACCTAATTTCACAACCTAAACGATGCATTCCTGACTTGAACGTGACGTACTTCCGAATGGATGCCCTTCCCCTTGCATTGTGAGTCCCACATCCTAAACCTATTCCTAATATGGTGTGCGTGCGTTTTCTTCTTATACACATGCACTTGATGTAACGTGCGTATCCTTCCCAGGATCTAGTATTATGTGGAAATGCTTCATACCTTGCGCTGATATTCCACACGCCGTGCACGTGGCCCTAGGCAGTCGCTGCGTCCGTGGATTCAGCGTGTAGAGTTAGAAACTAACTATATTGATGCTTTATTTACTGAAAGAGATGACAATAGGAGTGCAAAACAGAATGACAAGTTCAAGACGACGTTATTGACTTGATTCGAATACAGTTCATCACAAGCTTTAGTCAGGACAAACGTTCATGCGATGATTAATGTGCTGATTAATATGATGATTAATATGGTGATCAATATGATGATTAACATGATGATTAACATGATGATTGTTATTACACAGTGTTATCGGGGCTTTTGTTGCCAAGTATATGTATATTTGAATTCGAACCCACTCACGAATCGACGTGGCCAATGCTATGATATTATACAGTGGTTTTTATTATGAACTCAATTGACACAAGGGGGTGTCACGATATGATTAACAGTGGAGATATATACAAGGAAAGGAAAAACAAAGGAGTTGATTCCGGACAGTGAGAGTACCGGGTGCGGTATAATCAATGAACCAGACGAGGACAACGCAGAGGGGTAATGACAAAAACAACAAAGATACGACATGCTTGTGCGGAGAATATACATATATAGAATGCTTTTGAGCAATTGGATATAGGTCTGATAAGTATTGGCATCTCATAGGCATACGATGTATCATAAGCATTGATAGTTGTTCAGAAAAGAAATAATACAACCAACAGAAAATTAAATAATAAATAGTCCAGTAAAGAATGCAAATAATAAATAATCCAGTAGGGAAGGAACAGTTACCTACTCAGGCACAAAACAGTGGATACAAACACAAACACAAACACAAACACACACAGAAATATAGATATATATACACCACACGCAGAAACTAACGTGCAGATCTTACAGGGAAAGAAAGAAATAAAAAAGGGGAAGAGAAGGGAAAAAACGAGAGGAGATAGAATAGGAGAGAAAGGAGAGGGGTGAGGGGTAAGTCGATGAACATATAAGAGGCAAATAACAAAAAGGATAAACAAAGGAATACGAACAGAGACAGAAACCAAACAAATAAACAATAAAAAAACACAAACAAAATTATACATTCGATAAATATACACTAAATAAATAAACACAAAGCAAATAAATAAGCGCAGGAACAATAAACCCACACAAATTGAGACAGACACATCACGCATGTGACAGTAAACTGAATACGAATAGTACGAACACAGACATACATGTAAATATCAGTAGGCATATCCATGCTCATACGGCTCAGGTGTTGTGAGCATGCATTCGCTCTTCCTTATTCAATGCTTCGAGTCATCGGAGCTGTTATGGGTGAGGTGGCAGTGCTCGGGGAGAAGAGGAGGGGGAGGGAAAGTCGGGGAGGAAAGGAAGATTACTTGAGAGAATGCTTGTTCTGATATCTATTTTGATCACTCTTTCCCATCCTACGATGTATGTCCTCTGGCTGTGCGTCTGTCGCGGAGTGGTGTGACCACTCTGCACATCGGATTTCGGGTGTAGGGAGAGGCGAGGGTTATCACTTCGCATACTGCTTATACCTCTTGTACATAGAGATGAGAACGATGAGGACCTCTAACACTTCCTGCGCATCGAATTCACTTTCACAAGAAAGATCGACTACTGTGTTCTTGCAGAAGATAGAGAAGAACAGGTTCTCATTCTGGCTGTGGGGACCAGAGGGGTCGGGAGGGAGGAGAAAGAGGTGGAGGAGGTATTGCTGTTGAGGATGTCGGAGTATTTGCCCTTCAAGACTCCCTCCATGTCTCTGATGAAGATCTTTTGCTTAGAGCCCCAATTGATGAAGAGGGAGTCAATATCAACCATCTCAGAGCCAGAGGGGACCCCATCGTGGGGAAATAGCACATGGGAGAATACAGAGCAGTAGTCGATCGCAATGTGGTTCGAAGAAAGAACGAGGGGATCCCTCTGCTTCTGACTCATGACGTACCCCTTTCCTTCGTCTCTCTTCACACCACTCGCACTAATCCCTCCTACCCACCCAGCGTCCTTCTTCTTTCCCTTCTCTTTCTTCTCCTTCTCAACATCCAAACTCAATCTTACTCTTCACCTGCCCTCCCTTCGAGTGCTTGAACACTGTGAATCCGTGAGCGAGAGCTTCGAACATGTCCTTGCAAATAAAGCCATCCTGGTCAGGGAGGAAGGCAGGGGGGACGAGACAGGGGAGCTGGATCTGCAAAGGGCGAGAGAGGGAATGGCTTCAACAGAAAGAAGGGCGTTCAGGTAGGAGTCATCGGAGATCAGGGGGAGAGAAGGAGGAGGAAGAGGAGGGAAGGAGGGGAGACTCATCTTCCGTTGCACAATCACCCATTTCTTTTTCTCCTTCTCTTTCTCTCTCCCTCCCGTTCTCTTCTGTCTCCTCTTCTTCAATCGAGGAGAGGGAGGGGAAGGGACTCAACGCCTGGGCTACACCAGACCCCGATGAAAGAGATGGATTGCTTTCCTTACTCTTCTTCCCTTTTCCTTCTCCCACCCGCCTCTCCTCCTCCCTCTCCTGCTTCTCTTGATCTTCCTCCGCTTCTGCTTCTGCTTCTGTTGCCTCTTACCCACCTCTTCCCTCCTGACATGCCTAAACACTTCCTGGTCTCCGCAACAGCTCCTCTTGACTTCAACCGCCACTCTCTTCAAGGGATACATACTGAGTTCCATGGCAGCGGTGAGAAGCAAATGATCACTCAACACGACTCCTCCGTTGGCGAAGTCCTTCAGAGAGATAAGGGTTGGCGGAAGAGACAGGGAGAACGGCGAACACAGAGAGGAAGAGTCTGACAACGGGGAGGAGGAAGAAGGGGGGGAGGAAGAGGAAGGAGATGAGGGAGAAGGGGACGCGGAAGGGGAGGATGAGGGTGATCCGGACGAAGAGGAAGAGGAAGAGGAAGAATATGAGGAAGAAGATGAGGAGGGAGAAGATGATGCAACGGATCTCAGAATCATTAGAGATTTCAGCCATGCGTCTCTCTCATTTGAGTGGCACACGCCATCTCTATTGTTTGCTTTTCTGTAACAATGGAGAGAGGGAAGGAGGGGGGCAGGAGGGAGATGCGAGAAAGACGGCGAGGGAGAAGAAGAGAGGGAGGAGGAGGAGAGGGAGGAGGAGAGGGAAGAGGATGACAGAGGGGAAGAACAAGTTTCAGAGGTGGAGGAGGAATCGGAAGATGAGGGAGAGGGGGAGGAAGAGGAGGAGGGGGAGAGGGAGGAGGAGGAGGAGGAGGGAGGGAGGAGGAGGAGGAGGAGGAGGAGAGGGATGAGAGGGGAGACGCAAATGCATGAGGTTTAGGCTTAAGGGAAGGGACGGATACGTTCTGGAAAGACGAGTACCAGTCGATCTTAGGCTTAGGCTTGAGAGAGGAGGAAAAGGAGGACGAGAGGGAAGGAGAAGAGCAGTTGGGAGGGGAGCAGAGAGGCACGATGCTCACGGCACTAGAGAGAGAGGGAGGGAGGAAGGGGAGAGGAGGTGGGGAGCAGGAGAATACACGGGGGACGGAAGCGAAGAGACAGATAGAGATATCGAGGAGGCTGTTTCAGGTTTTACATCTGCCCCTTCGCTTCTATCTGTCCCTTCGCTTGCCTCCATTCCTTCTCTTCCTTCCCTCTGCTCTCTCCCACTCTCTCCACGTCCACAGTCAGCGGTGTGGAAAGGAGACGAGGGAGAGAGAGAGAGAGGAGAGGGAGAGGGAGAGGGAGAGGAGAGCGGGGAGGAGGATATGAGGTAGAAGAGGAGAGGGAGAAAGGGTCCACGGCAGAGGTAGGTATCTGAGTAGGGGAGTAGACTCTGAGGCAGGGGAGGGAGAAGACGAGGTGGGTAAACGTGTCGAAGAGGATCTTGGTGTAGTGGGAAACCGTGAGAGAGTGAGGGTTAAGTCCCTTCGCATTCATCTCTGAAATAGACCTCTTCACTATGAGTCCTCGTTGACAAATACAAGCTCCCTCTTCCCTCTCCTCTTCTCCCTGTGCTCCTCTCTCTCGTTCTGTCTCTCCTCCCGCTCTTCCAAATTCCCCTTCCCTTCCTCCTTCCCCCCTCCTTCCTCTCCTCAACAGCGGTCTCCAGTTCATCTGAAGAAAGAGGACAGAGAGGGAGAAAGAGCAAGGCAAGTATGAGGGGGACAGAGAGGGAGAGAGAGGGGGAGAGAGAGAGGGAGAGAGAGAGGGAGAGTACTCTCAGAGATAGCAGTTCTTCTTCTTCTTTCGTGTAAAAAAATGAAAACAAGAGTAAGGAGAGTGAGCAAAATAGGACGAGGTGGGACTAGTGCTGAGAGGGAGAGAAGGAGGAAGAGGAAGAAGAAGAGGAAGAAGAAAGAGAGAAGGAGGAAGAGAGAGGGAAGAGACGAAGGACAAGAGGGAGAGGGAGAGGAAGAGGGAGAGGGAGAGGAGAGAGAAATGGATGGAGGGGGGCCGATGCGGAGGATAGGGAGGGAGGGGGAGAGAGAGGGAGAGAGAGAGGAGAGAGGGAGAAAGAGGAGAGAGACAAGTCAGACAGCAGAGAACAGCACCCAACGATTTGAGGACAGAAAGGAGGCACAAAGAGTTAGAACAGAATGAAAGGAAAGGAAAGGAAGTAAAAGCGAGGAAAAGGAAGGAAAAGAAAGGAAAAGGAAGGGACAAAGAGTGAAAGACAGGGAAAGAGAGGGAAAGAGAGGGAAAGAGAAGAAAAAGAGAGCCAGAAGAAGAGGGAAATGAAAGAAAAGGAGCACAGAAATGAAACAAACAAAAAAGGAGAAGAACGAAACTGAGTGAAGATACCCTCACTGTTTGCAGGTCTGCAGACTACAGAGTGAGAGGAGGTTGCTGGGAGGAGGGAGGGGCAGGAGAAGAGGCAAGTTTGCTTTCCTCCTATGTTCCGTCTTGATTTGAGACAGGGAGCAACGTGGTCGAGGGCGCTCCTTTGCCTGGAGATAAGTCGACAGAACAGGAGAGGGGCCGAGGCGGAGCAAGGTGTTGAGGAAGAGGAGGAGGAAGAGGAAGAGGGAGAGGGAGAGGGAGAGGAAGAGGGAGAGGGAGGGGAGGGAGGGGAAAGGGAGGGAGAAGGTGTATGAGAGGGAGAAAGGGAGGATGAAGGAGAGAGGGAGGGGTGGGGGAGGGAGGGGAGGAAGGAAGGGAAGAGGGAGAGGGCAGAGATGGAAGAGAGTGGGGAGACGAGTGTTTCGGAACGGAGAGGGAGAAGAAGAGGGAGAGGAAGAGGGAGAGGAAGAGGGAGAGGAAGAAGGAGAGGAAGAGGGAGAAGAAGAGAGGGAGGAGGAGAGAGAGGAAGAGGAGAGAGAGGAAGAGGAGGGGGAAGAGTAAGGAGATAATGGGAACATGAGAGGAGAGGGAAGAGAGGAAGGAAGAGGAGGGGAGGAAGAAGGCGAACGTAAGGGAGAAGGGGAGGAGAAGAGGAAGAGGGAGAAGGGGAAGAGGGAGAAGGAGAAGAAGGCAACAAGAGGGACTGAGGAGGAAGAGAAAGAGAAGGAATTCTTGGCAACCAAACACTCCCTTTCCTTTGTCCTTTCCCTTCCCTTCTGCTTCTCTGCCTTCTCTTTCCCCTTCTTCCCCTTCCTCTTCTCCTTCCTCTTCTCCTTCCTCTTCCCCTTCCTCTTCTTCTTCTTCCGCTTCGATCTCATGTATAATATCATATACTTCTTCACTCTCGTCCTCTCCCTCTTCTTCTTCACCCGAATCCGAATCCGAATTCGAGAAGAGAGGAGCAGGGGGAGAGGGAGGCGCAGGGGGAGAAGAGGAAGGAGGTCTGAGGCTCATAGCACTAGAGAACGAGGGGGAAGGGGAGGGAGAGCGAGAGGAGGAGGGAGAGGCAGAGAGGCGACGCAGAGGGAGAAGCGGAGGGAGAAGAGGCGGCAGAAATTGCAGCAAAAGAGAGAGGGCGGGGGAGGAGGAGGAGGAAGAGGAGGAAGAGGAGGAAGAGGAAGAGGAGGAAGATATAGACGACAAAATCGATAGATGAGAGGGTTGGTAGGGAGAGGAAGGAGAGGAGAGATGGGGGGCGGAAGAGAGAGATGGAGGAGGAGGAGGAGGAGAGAGAGGAGGAGGAGGAAGGAGAGGGGTTGGACGAGCGACGGGAAGAAGCGGAGAGGACCGAAGACACGGAGGAGGTGGAGGAGAGGAAGAGACGGAGAACGAGACGGAGAGAGGGGACGACCCGCTTGAGTATGGAGAGTGGGGAGGGGAGCGTGCAGGGGAGTGGGACGGAGTGGAGACTGATACGGAGTGGGAGGAGGGAGAAGAGGAAGGGGATGGAGCGTGAGACTTGGGTATTGGCTGTCCGAATAAGCTAGAGCCGGAGGAGGAAGAGGGGGAGGGGGGGGTGGAGGAGGAGGGGGAGGAGGGGAAATGAAGAGGAGGAAATAGAAGCGAATAGAGAGGTGTGCGCAGACACAGAGGAAGAAGAGGAGGAGGAAGAGGAAGTACCTGCTTTCGGGAGGGGCATAGGGAGTGCGACGCCGAATCTAGAGGCATAGGAGGAAGAGGGGGGAGGAGGTAGAAGAAGAGGAAGAGGAGGCGGGGACGATGTAACCGGATGATAGAGTGATGTTCATATTTCCGTCGTTTTCATCCGCACTATCGTCTTCTTTTCCTTCCTCTTCCTCCCTCCTCTCCGTCTCTTCCCTCTCTTCCCTTTTCCTCTCCCTTTCCTCTTCTTGCTCGTCTTCTTCATCTTCTTCATCGTCGTCATCTTCTCTAAGAATCACCACACTTGCTCTTCTACTATTCATGTGTCTAGCTGCGTGCGCATTCATATTTCCACCAACACCAGACTGCACACTCATATTCCCACTCTCGACAGAGGACGATGGAGCAGCTGGGGTAGAAGAGGAGGGGGAGGAGGAGGGAGAGAGTACAGAGGGGGGTTGGAAGCGTTATTGCTCGAAGTGATGGCGATGACGGAGTTTCTTTTCGAAAAGGGAGGGAGAGCGAGAGGAGAGGGAGGACGAGAGGGGGAGGCCCGAGCCAGAAGGGTAGGAAGCCAGAGACATCCTCTTTTGGAAGAACACCCCTACCTCCGTGGCGAGATACTGTAGCAGAGGAAGAGGGGAGGAGGAGGAGGAGGAGAGGGCGGACGATGAGAGGATTGGGGGAAGAGCTGAAAGACCAGATCCCGTTGAGGAGGAGAGGGGGGTGAGCCTAAAGAGGGAGAAGAGGGGGACGTGGGTGAGGCGAAGGAAGAAGAGCAGATGGACCGACGCCTGTGCAGAGCGGGAGAGAAGGGCGGGGAGAACGTGTAGAGCGCAGAAGAGGAAGACGAAGAAGAAGAAGAAGAAGAAGAAGAGGAGGAAGAGGAGGTGGAGGAGGGAGTGGGAAGTGGAGGAGGGGAGGGGGATGGAGGACGTGGAGGAGGATACTGAAGAGGAAGGAAGTGAGATGCTCTCAAGACCTACTCGCAAATAACAGCCTACTATCATCTCCATCTCTCTCTCCATCTCTCTCCCCGTCTCTGTTCTCCTCTCTCTCTCCTTCTCCTTCTCCGTCTCCTTCTCCTTCTCCTTCTCCTTCCTCATCTTCCTCTTTATCGTCCCTCTTTGCTTTGTTCTCTTCATATTGAGAAGGTAGAGAGGAGGAGGCAGGAGGAAGAGGAAGACGAGGGGAAAAGACGGCTGTCGACGCATTCATATTTCCACTTCCAAATCCAGGGGGAAAGGGAGAGGAATAGGGAGAGAGGAGAAAAAGGAGAGAAAGGGGAGGAGGAGGAGGGAGGAGAAGAGGAGGAGGAAGAGAAGAAGATGGAAGAGATGAGGAGGAGGACAGGGAAAGAGGAGGGGAGGGAGAGAGAGATGGGGAGGGGGAAAGGGAGAGAAATAGGGGTCGTAGATAGAGAGAGAGAAAGAGAGTGGGGAGGAGGAAGAGAAGGAGGAGGAAGAGAAGGGGGAGGAAGAGAAGGGGAAGGGAGAGAAGAAGGAGGAAGAGAAGGAGGAAGAAGAGGAGGAGGAAGAGTAGGAGGAGGAAGGAAGAAGCAGGGGTAAGAGAAGGGGAGGGAGGGAAGGAGGAGGGGACGGGAGAGAGGAGAGAGGAAGGGATTTGATTCGCTCAATCATATTTCCACTCGCTTCTTTCGGAGAAGAGGAAGGGAGGGAGAAGGGAACAGGGAGAGGGGGTGACGGAAGGCGAGAGGAGGGAGAGAGTGGGGAAGAGAAGGAGGAGAGAGAAGAAGAGGAAGAAGGAGAAGAGAGAGAAGGGGAAAGGGATGGGGAAGCTGGAGTGACCGGGAAAGAAGTGAGGGACACGTGGCGAGAGTGAGAAGGAGGGCGAGAGAGGGAGAAGGAGGGAGCAGAAGTGGGGGGCGGAGGAATGGAAGGGGGAGGAGGGGAAGAGGGAGGGAGGGGGAGAGGAGAGGATATGGGAGAAGAAAAAGAACGAGGGGAAGAGAGGGAGATAGAGGGACGACCGGGAATAGGAGAGAGGGGGAGGGAAGGAGGAAGAGAGGGAGGGAGAGGAGAAGAGGGAGGAAGAACTGGAGGGAGAGAAGGGGGGGGCCACGGGAAGAGGGAGAGAGCGGAGAAGAGAGTGAGGAAAGAGAGGAGGGGGAGAAGAGAGAGTGAGAGCAGAGGAGAAGGATAAAGGAGGAGAAAGAGTGGGGGGTTCTTGTTCCTGGAGGGTGGAGAGAGAGGGAGACAAGGGTGAGGGAGGAGAGGGAGGAGGGGAGAAGGGTGAAGGAGAATGCGGAGAGGAGGAAGAGGAAGACGAGGAGGAAGAAGAGGAAGAGGAAGGGGAAGAGGAAGAAGCTAGCAAAACAGCTGCTATTGGGACAGAAGGAAAGGACAGTGCAGACGAGGGGAGGTGGGGGAAGGGTTAAGAGGAGGGAAAAACAGAGACTGATTCGACTTCGTTCATATTTCGGAAATCATTCATATTTCCCCTCATGTTCAGTTCGTCTAAATTTAAATCTACCGAATAAATCTTCTTCTCCTTCGCCTTCTCCTTCTCCTTTTCCTTCTCCACTCCCTCTCCTTCCTCTCCCTCTTCTCTTGACTCCTTTTCATGACTGCTATCCTTATTTTTTCAAGCTCAGCCTCCACCTCCCCATCGCTCTCACTTCCATATGGATCGTATTCTCTCTCTTCCGCTTCCCTCGCTTCCTTCTCTCTCTCCCTATCTTCTCTCTCTTTACCTTCCCTCTCCCTTTCTCTTTCCTCCCTGGCTCTCTCTTCTTTTTCCTTCCGTTCCCTTTCCCTCTCTTTCTCTCTCTCCTTTTCCTTGTCTTCAGCGATGATTTGTTCCTTCCATGAGTAGTATCCTTCATGATCATTCATATTTCCACTGTCGCTGGGACTCATTCCCTCTCTTCTTCTCACTTCCTGTAATTCTTTCTCCATTTCTTCAACGTTGAACAACGCATCCATCTCTTCCTCGCTCTTCCTCTCTTCCTTCTTCCTCTCCTCCTCCTCCTCCCTCTCCCCCTCCTCTCCCTCTCCTCCTTCTCCCTCTCCTCCCTTCTCCCTGCTCCCCCTCTCCGCTCTGCTCCGCTCCCTTTCCTCCTTGATTCGAAGCCTTTCTTCGTCTCTATCCCTCAGCTCTCTCTCCTTCCGTTCCCTCTCCCTCTCCGCCCTCTCCTTCGCCTCCCTCTGACTCTGCTTCAACAAAACCATCCACTGGTCTGGATTTATATATTCAACGTCAACGGAGTCCAGGATGTAGTACTTCCCGCTCGACCATATCGCCTCTTCTTCACTTCCCCTACTGCCCCTCCTCCCCTCGCCTTCTCCTTCTCCTTCTTCTTCTCCTTCGCCCTCTCCCCCTCCAGCACCTGTCGTCTCCCTCCCTCCCTCCCTCTCCCTCTTCATCACATTGTTCCTAATATGCCTATTTCTAATTCCCTTGAAATCATCATTCATTTTCCCCTTCCTCTTCATTTGCTCCTCGTCCCTCTCTCCCTCTGCTCTCTCCCCCTTCCCCTTCTCCTCACTGCTCAGAGACAACACAGAGTACCCTCCCACTCCTCCATACGACGACAGGGACGAGGAAGAGGAGAAGGATGAATAGGGGGAAGAAGAGGGGGAGAAGGAGGAGTAGGGGGAGGATGAGGGAGACGTTGATTGACGAAGAGCACGAGGACGAGCGCGGAGAAGAAGAGGATGGTACTCTTTTGAGTGGGGAGATGGAGGGAGAGAGAGACGGGGAGATAGAGGGAGAGTGCATGGGGGAGAGAGAGGAGAGAAGGAAGGGGAGGGAGTAGAGAGGGGATGAGGAAGAGAGAGGGGGGACCGCGGGGGAGAAGAGAGGGGGGAAGACAGAGATGAATGGGAAGAGGTAGAAGAGAGAGAGGGAGAGAGAAGAGAGAGGAGAAAGAGACGATACGGGTTCTTTTCGAACGCCACACTCATCGAGCGGTATTTCCACAACGGCATCGCCTCCCTTCTCTTTCTCCTGATTTTTCCCTCCCACCGGTTCTTCTTTTCTTTCCCCTTCCCTTCGCCTCTGCGCCGCCCTTGACAACCACTCCTCCTCCTCCTCCTCCTCCTCCTCCTCCTCCTACTACTACTACTGTTCTTTTGGTACCTTGTTGCCCTCCCACTGAGCTTACGTTTGACTTCGTTGCAATCGGGCTCCTTTTCATTTCACCTTTTCCTCTCCCCTCTCCCCCTGCGCGTCCAAGCTCTTCCCCTTCGCTTCCTTCGAGGGGCTTAGCAGGGAAGAGGAGGAGGATGCGCGAGAAAGGAAGGCCTAGCGGAGGAAGAGAGGAGGAGGAGGAGGAGGAGGAGGAGGAGGAGGAGGAGGAGAGGGAGGACGAGGAGGACGGTTGCTTTGTTTGTCGAAGAGAAAGAGATTTTCTCATGGGAGAAGGAGAGGTGGAGGAGGAGGAGGAGAGGAGGCACGGGAGGAGGAAAGAGGGGAAGAGATGGATGGACGAGGGCAGATGAAGAGGGGGAAGGAGAGGAAGGAGATTTCGATTGATTTACTGATATGGACTTCTCTCTCTTTCGCGCCAACGTCGCTGTTTCCAAAGCAGGAGATATTTTCATCGCAGAAGACATTTTCACTGGGGGTTTGGAGGAGGGAGAGGAGGTGGAGGAGGCAGAGGCAGAGAGAGAGAGCGGGAAGAGGGGGTTGAGATGGAGGGACGAGAGTAAGAGGAAGAGGAGGGGACGCGGAGGGAGAAACTAGGAGAGAGAAGAACGAGGACGAGAGAGGGAGAGGCAGGGAGGCGGATGGAGAGGAAATATGATTGTTCTTCTTGGAAAGAGAAGATGACCGAGGAGAGGGTTGCGCGTACTTCGAGTCAGATATTTTTGAGTCCGAGGATATTTTTGATGGTTCGCTGGATATTTTAATAGGAGTCATGAGGATCCGTGGTCCCTTCCTCTCCTTCTCTTCGGGGACAGGGGAGGAAGAAGAGGAGGAAGAGGAGGAAGAGGATACGGAGGGAGAGGACGGAGAGAGAGAGAGAGAAGGAGAGAGAGGAGAGGAGATATTTGCTTCTTTGGAATAGAAAGAGAAGACCTTGATCTGGTGGTACCAACTGCAGAGGGGGAAGGTATGGATGATGCAGAGGAGGGAGAAGAGACGGAAGAGACTGCTCTGGCTAAGGGAGGTTTCGTACTTGCACTTTTGACTTGATTTTTGGGCGATTGAAGAGAAAGAGAAGCTCTAGCCCTAGGAATATCCGAAGAGGAGGAAGGAGAACGAGGCGATGTAAGCGTGGATGCTGAAGAAGTAATAGCAAGGGAAGATGGGGGGAAAGGGGGATGACCGAGGGGAGAGAAGAGTGGAGGAAGAGGAGGAGCGGAAGGAGGAAAGAGGGGGAGGACGAGCAATCGTAGCACTGGGGATCGCCGAGTCGTCTTTGGCCTCTTCCCTCGGGAGAGTCTGTGTCCTGACGGTAGTTGTGATGGTCCGGGTCTTAGTCCCGTCTTCGTTTTTTACCACCCGCACTACCTTTTTCTTAATTACTCTCTTTAGCAAACCGCTCTGAGGAGAGGACACCGCGTCCACGCCTGCGCTATTTTCACTTTCCATCGACTAGCTGCTGTTATATCTCAGGTATTCTAGTGCTAGGAAATCGACTGCAACAGATACGAATGAATACAATAAACATTAACATTAATAACGAAAGGAGACAATCCTTTAAGACAACTGCTCACAACAGCAACAACAAACGCTAACACACTCTCACGAAACACACTAACAACACCCCACACACAATGAGGGCACAAATATTAATAGTATGTTGACAAATGTGCCTGCATTCGATGGAGTGACTCAACACCCATTAATGCAGTCATATCGAACGATCTTTCCCTCGCTCTGCTACTATCCGCCACTCTAACAGCCGCTTAAATACATTTCTTCCTAACTATGCTGTGACATGGGATTCACCAGCATTTAATATGCATACTAAACCACCTACATATACACACCCACTGCATTTTCTTTTAACAATTTCACATAAAACACTCCCAATGGTGGTAAAGGAGAAAAAAACAACTCATGCTATCAGAAAAAAAGGAAGATAGACCACTGGAAAGAATTAAGCACGTAGTCCCAGTAAAAAATACCCACAAAATTACATTTCCTTCAATAAGAAGTGCACAGAATCCTAACAGATCTCATATATATGCACTTCATACATTGTATTTTCCCTCGATTATGTCAGAAAATGGAGGACACAGGGATATATGGGCAAATTCAAAATTATATATAAACATGCGAGCATGCAAAGAAGGAAAGTACTCTGAAGAAACACACCAAAACACACTTCTTTTTATTGATTTATTCCCAACACATCCATTTAAGATCAGTGCGAAACTGTTTTACTCATTCATATCTTTGAAAGTCAAATGTCTCTAATTGATCGCATTCATTCAATACAAAACTGCAAAATATTACATACAAAACAACATTCCCGACTACTTTCATGTTGCATTAAAATATTCACATGTTTATGAACAATATTCCAAGTGAAAATGTAAATGAACATCATTGGTGTTCCTCGTATTTAACACATACCTTCCGCACACTCTTTTGTATAGTTGGAAATATGATTTGTTAAGAAAAATAACATTTATGAAGAAATATAGGAAGAAATAGTCTGCGCAAATTTAAAAAACAGATGATTCATGATACCATAAAACTCTATGTATTACAAATATACAGTTGCAAAGCAAGAGACATCCCATTAAGCAGACATAATACGATTGCGAAGTTCCACAATGGATTTCTGTAGTGAAGAAATACGAGTGATTACAGTTTCAAGTTAGTGGATAATTACTCACCTTTCTGTATTTTCACTTCTTCTCTTAATATTGTGGAATGTACACATGGCCACACGGTAACATGTAGGGTAGTAATTATGCAGGGTTAATTTAATACATTTATATAAACGGCAGATTAAGAATTTTTGACCATCTTTTATACACTGCCTATATTACCTAGATGGTCTGAGAACAACCTGAACTTTCACAAGACTTTTTTTTTTTTTTAGAAGAATATACAAAACAATTTTGCTATATACATCAAATGTGAAACTTCCGGTTTTATACGGAATTTTTCAATCCATTAGATAAACGGTTCGATACAACATTCAAGAAGGGAAATACGAAACCATAGAATCTATGGCATAGATTCAATCTAGTTAATCAAATGTGTTTGACTAAATATGTGATTTTAATCGGGGTCATTAATAGAAAACCTACAAGTAAAAAAAACTAAGGAAAAACAAGCATAAAACTAACTAAAGGGTAGGGGAGCTAGAACACTTGATATACACAGAATGCGTGATAAAAGTGACGTCATTTGTAGCTGTAACACTCTGAAACAATACGCAATACGTATAATATTACAAATACATATAATATTACATTCTACATATTTTCAGCTTTGACTACCCAAACAGAAAGAATTACACACACAACTGCCTCTAGCTACTCTTAGGGACACAAAACTGCGAATACCTTTCTATTTCAAACACTACGAAAGAAAAAGAAAGAACAAATGGAAACGAAGCGAATCAATGCGAATTATATACAACCACACAAAACAGAGAAGCAAAAAGAGACGAAAGGAGAGAAAGGTGGTGTTGCACAGACATATAGGATTGGATAAAGAGGGAAGAAAAAAAGAAAAAAGAAAGCCACTGCTAGCAGAGCAAGAGATTTCAGTACTCACGAGACAAATCAAATCAACCGGAAATAGAGGGAAGGGAAATAGAGGGAAGGGAAATAGAGGGAAAATGGAAATAAAGAAAAAAGAAAGGGAAAAAGCGAACACAATTGCAAGGGTAGGGTATAAGCAGAAGATACGGGAAGAATGTGCGTGAGAGGAGGAGAAGTAAAGACTGGGCAGAGAGAAGTGAAGACGCAGATGCAAAACGTTGGGAAGGGCGATGGTAGGAGGAACAAAGGAAGGGAAAGAAGGACAGGAGGGCAGGAAAGGAAGGGGCAGGCTCTACAATCCAGGACTCGTTTGCTCACCAGACAAATCACATTGCGACTGAACCCGTTACTCCTTCCACCTACGTCCTTTTCAAAATAATCATTTCCCATTCTTAGTCTATATCCTTTCTACCCGTTCTGTTGTTCCTCACCTTCGATATCTCCGCTCTTTCCACATACGCATCTATCATCTGTCTGCCTCTACCCCTCCCTCACCCCAGCACCTCACTCTTAGTATTCTACTTCTACTTCTGCTCGTAACACCTGACCACGTCCCAGTCCTTCTGGTTTTATTGCGCATTGAGGGAGGACCTCCTGTTCACTCTCTTCTGCGAGGGAGGAGGCATGGAGATGGCTAGGTCATTCATGGACTCAGTGGAGGAGGACTGGGAGAGAGAGTGGTTGCCCGAGGAGGAGTGGGGAAGGCCAGGAGGAGCTGCAGTGGGGACCGACGTGGCAGCAGCAACAGACGCGGGGGAAATTTTATCGAACAGGCTTGAAGAGAGCTGCTTAGAGGACGCGGAGGGAGGGATGGAAGGAAGGGAAGACGAAGGGGGATGGGAAGGGCAGCGGAGGGAGGTGCAGGGAGAGGAGTGAGAGGGAGAGGAGGACCCGCTATAGACCCTCTCTGCGACCAGGAGGCAGAGGGAGAGGCGGATGAGAGGGAGGAATTGGAGCTGTGGAAGGAGTTAGCGCTAGAAGGAGAGGATGACGGTTGGCGGAAGGACGACTGCGAGGGAGGGGAAGAAGCAATAGGTGTTTTGTCAGTGTCCGAGAAGTCCGCCCCGTAGAAGCTCTTGTGCTGTGCATGCGGCGTTTGCTCGTCAATATTGAGAGTTCTGAGTTGTCCCTCCATTACGTCAGTAGACGACATGATGATGCTTCCTCTGCTGTTCAAATCAACCTTCTTCAGAGAGCCCGAAACCACTTGGTTGTAGTCGGTGGTTGACCCGTACCCCTGCGCACTGTTGAAGTTGTTGTAGTTGCTGTTGTAGTTGTTGTTGTAGTTGTTGTTGTTGTCATTGTTGTTCACAATGGTGTTCTTGTTGTTGAGGTTCTGTATGGTGCTCGCGTAGTTGTAGTTGAAGTTGGGATTGAAGTTGGGGTTGTCTTCCTCTTTGGCATCGTTCACCGGGGCGAATGGGTCATCATCGTCCTCTTCCACGAAGGCAACGTCAGAGTGTTCGTTGTCATCGTCCCCACTCCTCACCAGACTGAGCTTCCCAGCACCTCCCGCCCCGTAGAAACTTGTCCTAGGAACATCGTTCGCCTCGGCGGAGGCAAGGGCAGCGGCCATCTCAGCTCTCTCGGCGAGAGTACTAGCTCTCCTTGCCAGGAGTGTGTCAGCGTTAGTGGCGTTGGCCTGGTCGAAGACGAGGGAAGGGTTGGCAATCGAATCAGGAGACGTGCGAGCCAAGTTCATTGCCAAGTTCTGATAGTACTCGTGCTGCTGCTGCTGAATCTGCTGCAGTTGTTGAAGTTGTTGGATCTGCTGCTGCTGCTGCTCCTGGAGGTTCACGTGGTTTTGATTGTACATTGCAGGGGAGGTGTTAGGGTCAGCGATAGAGTTCCTCGAGTTTTTCTTCCTGAACGAAGGGGAGGAGGTCACAACGGCCACTCCGTTGTTGGATTGTCCTCCAGAGGCAGGGGAAGCCGGTGCAACAGCAACAGAGAGTCCATTGTTGGCAAAGAGGGAGTGCCTTCTCATGGTAGAGATGGTTGCTCTCTCAGCAGAGGGAGGGGGTTTCCGTCGGGAGGAGGAGGCCTCTTAAAAACCTCTTCGTTACCTCCACCTTGCTCAAGGGATCGATCAGAGCTGTGATTGTCGAATTGAAATCCACGAGGGGCAGGTGGATCGTGAGCTCTTCCATCATCGCCTGGGAGAACGCGTACTCAGTGGTCTGGTAGGCATTCTCGATCTGGAAGTAGAAGAAGAAGAGCTTGGTCATCTCCGAGTAGGACTCCTTGAAGGTGCTGTCCATCAACCCGATACATTCCCGATTCTTTTCCACAAACTTATCACGCGCCTCGCGCAGTTTCACCTGGTTCCTCTCTAGCTTCTCCTCGTCCCTCTTGGGAAACTGCTTGCTCTTCTTAGAGTACTTTTGTTTCTCAAGCAAGATTTCGTCCACCTTCATCGAGTAGTGCATAAATTGCTCTAATAGCTCCACGCGCTGCCCAATCAATTTCTGAATCCTAGGCATCTTGTGTAGCACATCCATCAGAGGCCTATTCACATGTCTCTCCAACATCTGCACTTTATGAGTGATTCTGTCCAACAGCCCCTCTCTCATGAACTTCAAATACGATTGGGACATCGGGGTCACTTCTCCACTGAAATATTCGTTATCCACGAACATATCCTTAAACGTCTCCGCCATCTTGTACGTGCGCTTGAAACAGGCTAACCAGCAGAATCACACATATTTTTTCCGAATTAATAAATCATACACATGACTATTTTACTTGAAAAACTCCACAAATAAAACAGTTACGAACTCTTTCGCTCACTTTTTTCAACTTACTTTGTTGAGCATCACACAAGTCAAGCAACTTCTTCTTGACAGACAGAGAAAGTTCTTGCAAAGCAATACATTTATCTCTAGCCACAATAAATTCGTTGTCCTGTTTGAAAGTAATATTATCATATTTGCACGCAAAATTTATATTTCAAATTTTGGAGCGAATTTAGTTTGTTCCCAAAAGTTACCGAATTACTTCGGAGGAAATATTATGCATAGATCAAATATTCCCTAATCAACTGCAAAGAAAAACCAAGTCTTTGACAACACGTATTGCCAATGCCAATTTCCAGTGCACAACGCGCGAATATTTACGTGCAAACAAAACATACGTAGGCAGAGAAACAGGAAACAAAAAACATCTAGATTTGAAAAAAAAAGGCGTTTGCTGAAGGACCAAAAAAAAGAATACATACCTGATCTTGTGGAAGGTGTCTATACCACTCGTCAGTCTCGTTAACAGGCATATTTAGTAACAAATACAGTCCCTGGACAATTTAGAATTAGTAATCCACAGGAAACCAGTTTCAACTTCGTCTCTATATCTTTCTGAATTCTCATTTTGAGAGACACAAAGAGTTAACAGGTAGAAAAACAACCTCATATAAGAACTCCATTTCGAAACTCAGCGCACATATATTTCTTTCTCAATATACACAGTTTTATTCCTGTAGTAAATATATTTGTAGATGACTTTTTCATGAAGTAAACTATATTTTCAAGAAATAGAACACACTTTATTAAGGAGAACGTGAATAAAAGCAAAGACCCGACTAGCCACTGGCTTTGGATTACGCGCTTATACAAACTTTTGATAGTGGGACAGTATAATAAGTCCCATGTATGCGTTATTCCAATTTGTCCTCAACTTTGTGTGCCTGCGAAGAGGCAATTACGAAACGCGTGCGCAGATGCTTTGACTAATATCCTTTCACGGAGACTTATTTAGTTCTAGAATAAACTATTGTGATTCAACTCAGATACACTCATCCCACCACTAACGTAGTAAGCATGCTTGTCTACACATTGCGTTAATCACTAGATGCGTACAGCGATTAACTGATTTTCAATCATAGGCACACATACTCCGCAGCCAAGGCCGAAACACACTACAATAAATCCTATATCTCTCTTCTGCTCTCACTACTCCCCTCATTTCAAGGCTTCATACTACATTCTCTGACTTCAACGATGCGCACTCTCGCCTTAATCTCTAAGCTGGCACAGCCCACAAAACATTACACCACGCATTTCTATGTATCTGTAGATGCTACCTATTTCAGAAACGATGAAGTACAATAACCAACACACGGGTTTATTTCTATATTTATAATTGAAGCAGGATTCGGTTTTCAACTCCGACATGAGCTTGCAATAGGATATATAACGGCAAACATAAGACGCGTAGAATCGTAGAATAACAACAAATAAGATACAAAAAGAACAAAAACAAGAAAGTAAAAAACAAGAAAGTAAAAAACAAGAAAGTAAAAAACAAGAAAGTAAAAAACATTTTCAGATCTATGGACTCAGCCAGTACACACAACAACTGGGAGTTAGATAGCAACAGAGATATACACAAGAAAATAAAAAAGAAAGATAAAATAAAGTAAACACGACAAATACTCCATATACATTAATGCGCTTCCACATAGATGTAAACTTGATACGTAAGAGATATACGCAAACAAAAGCTTATCGCACGTTGCGATAATATATGAAACACATACATGGCTGAAGGAAAAGATAAGAGAGGATCTGTGGAGAGCACAAAAAAGGAGATGGGTTCACAGTGCATACTTCCTATGCGCTCTAGCTACTTAGAGGAATAATCTAAACCAGTTTAGAGGACGCTAGAAGACAAGAAGGTCTGTCCACAAGAAGATTCTAGATGCATAGCCTAGAGGGGCAGCTGGGAATGCTTGTACTCCACAGTTGCATCCAGATCAGCTGAAGACCTCTCCTGCGTCGCATCCAGGTCATCGAAGAAGCTTCCTCCTGCTGCCCCCTCCCTCTCTTTTTCTCCTCCACCCTCCCCTCTTTGGCCCTCATTGGCTTGAGCCTGGCTTTCCTCGTGCCCTCGTTCCCCACCTCCCTCCCCCACTTGTTCTGGGATGAGGTTGAGGACTCCAGATTCGACCAACCCTTCGATAAATCTGACCCTCATATCCTTCAACCAGTTATCTATCTCTTCTTCGCTCCGCATAAATACAGGCAACACCACCTCCTCATCCTCTCCCTCTTCATCTTCCTCTTCCTCTTCCTCTTCCTCCTCCGCTTCATTCTCTTTGCCCTCTCCCCCTGCCTTCCTGGCAAACAACGGATTAGCGTTTCTTCCTCCTCCACCTGCTCCTCCCCCTGCTCCTCCTCCTCTTCCTCCACTAGCTCTCTCTATGAGACTCATGATTGCTCCAGCCAATAGCCCCTCTGCCTCCTCTTCTGTTTCCACATCTGCCCTTCTCTTTGTCATCATTCCATTCGGCAAAGCATCCCCTTCCCCATCTCCTTCGTCCCCCTCTACGCCCTCATCTCCAGGGACCCTAAGTCCTGCACTGGCGGCCGTCTTGATATACAAACTAAGGATGCGATCCAGATGGGCACGCGTCCTCTTCCTGTCCCTTTCATCCATTCTCTTTGCCCTTTCCTCCACCTCGTCCACGTACTTCTTGGTCTCCTCTTCGTACTTCTTCCCCATCTCTTCCTGAAACCCGTTCACCGCATCGACTGTCTTCTGCAGAGCCCGATCAGATAGATCCTTGATCTTTGATTCCACAAAGCCCTCCAACAGATCTTCCTTCCTCTTACTCTCCTCCTCCACGCGCTCTACCTCCTCCCACGCCTCGTCTGCCTCTTCCTCCGCCCTCTTCCTCTCCTCCTCTGCCCTCTTCCTCTCCTCCTCTGCCCTCTTCCTCTCCTCCTCTGCCCTCTTCTTCTCCTCTTCCGCCCTCTTCCTCTCCTCCTCTGCTCTTTCTTTCTCCTCCTCTGCCCTCTTCTTCTCCTCTTCCACCCTCTTCCTCTCCTCCTCTGCTCGTTCGTTCTCCTCCTCCAACTTTTTCTTTTCCTCTTCCAACTTCTTCTTTTCCTCTTCGAGCCTTTTCTTCTCCTCCTCAGTCTTCCTGAGCTTCTCTTCCAGTCTTTTCCTCTCTTCCTCCGCCTCCTCCTCCCACCTTTTCCTCTCTTTTTCTGCTTCTTCCCTCTTCCTCCTTTCCTCTTCTTCTGCCTCTCTATCATTCTTCCTCTTCTCTAGTCCTTCCTCCTCTGCCCTCTGCTTCTCCTCTTCCACCCTCTTCTTCTCCTCTTCCACCTTCTTCTTCTCCTCCATAACCTGATTCAAAAGTGCGACATTCTCTTCCTCTACCATTCTCTTCTCTTCCTCCACTCTCGCCTTCTCTTTCTCAGCCCTTTCTTTTTCCTCTTCCACCTTTCCCTTCTCTTCCTCCACTTCAGCCTTCTCCTCTTCGATCCGAGCCTTCTCTTCTTCTATCTTCTCCTTCTCCTCCTCCACTCTCTTCTTCTCCTCTTCCACTCTATCTCTTTCCCTTTCTGCCTCTTCCTTCTCTCGCCCAGCTCTCTCTCTCTCCTTTTCTACTTCTTCGTTCTCTCTTCTCAATTCCACGTTCTCTCTCTCCTTCTCCTGCTTTTCCCTCCTTAAATCCTCATTCTCCTCCTCCACCTTTTTCTTCTCTTGTTCTACTCTCTCCTTCTCCCCCTCCATCCTTTCCTTTTCCTTCGTGACCTCGTTTTTACTTTTCTCCAATTCCTCAATTTCAGAGACAAACTCTTCATTCTCTCCCTTCACTTGCTCGTATTCTTTCCTTGCCTCTTCGCTTTCTTCCTTGAGTTCCTCTATCTCTCTCTTCACCTCCTCCATCTCTCTCTTCACCTCCTCATTCTCTCTCTCAATCAGCGCATTTTCTTCTTTTATCTTTTCATTCTCCTCCTCCACTTCGTTCTTCTCCTTCTGCACTTGCTCATTCTCCTTCTTGACATCCTCTTTCTCCCTCTTCACTTCCTCGTTCTCTTTCTTGATCTGTTCGTTTTCTTTTTGGAGATCCTCCTTATCTCTTTCCAATACCCCATTCTCTTTCTTGATCTCTTCATTCTCCCTCTCCACTTTCTCTTTCTCCTTCTCTAACTCTTCTTTCTCCTTCTCTACCTCTTCCTTCCCCCTCTCTAGTTCTTCCTTTTCCTTCTCTACCTTCTCCTTCTCCTTTTCGATGTTATCCTTCTCTTTCTTCATCTCCTCCTTTTGATTCTCTAACACCCTATTCTCTTCTTCCGCCCTCTCCTTCGCTTTCTCCACCTCTTCCTTCTCCTTCTCTACTTGTTCTTTCTCCTTCTGAACCTGCTCCAATTCTCCGTTCTTCTCACTTAACTTCTTCTCTGTGCTCCTCTTCTCTTCATCCAGTATCTCTTTCTCCTTCTCTACCCTCGCTTTCTCTTCTTCAGCGTTTCTGAGGTCCTCCTCCACTTTCTTTTTTTCTCTCTCTACCGTCTTCTTCTCTTCCTCTACAACCTTCTTCTCTTCCTCTACAACCTTCTTCTCTTCCTCTACAACCTTCTTCTCTTCTTCTACCGTCTTCTTCTCTTCTTCCACTCTCCTCTTCTCTTCCTCTACCTTCTTCTTCTCCTCCTCTATTTTCTTAATCTCTTCCTGCGCCTTTTTCTTTTCCTCTTCCGCCATGCTTTTCTCTTTCTCTGCCCGTTCCTTTTGCTCAAGCATAGCAGCAGAAGAGAGGTAGAGGAAGCAAGCGCATCGCTCTTTTCCTCCTCCACTCTCTCTCTTCTCTTCCTCTACCTTTTCCTTCTCTTCCTCCACCTTCTCCTTCTCTTCTTCTATCTTCTTCTTCTCTTCCTCTATCTTCTTCTTCTCTTCCTTTGTCTTCTTCAGTTCTTCTTCTATCTTCTCCTTCTCCTCCTCAACTTTCTCCTTCTCCTCCTCTATCCTCTTCTTCTCTTCCTCCACCCTCTCCTTACCTCTTATCATTTCTTCCTTCTCTTGCCTTTCCCTCTCTTTCTCTTGCCTTTCCTTCTCCTTCTCTTCCCTTTCTTTCTCTAACTCCAATTGTATCTTCCCCCTTTCATTTTCTACTAGTTCTTTTTCCTCCTCCACCCTCTTCTTCTCTTCCTCCACCCTCTTCTTCTCTTCCTCCACTCTCTTCTTCTCTTCCTCCGCTCTCTCCTTCTCTCCCTCTATTGTCTGCTTTTCATTCTTCGTTTCCTTCAATTCTTCTTCTACCTCTTTCTTTTCCTTCTCTATCTTCTCCTTCTCCTCCTCCACTCTCTTCTTTTCTTCCTCTACCTTTTCCTTCTCCTCCTCACTCTCTTCTTTTCTTCCTCTTGCTTGTCTCCCGATCTTCCCTAGCCTTTGTCAACGTCACCTCTACCCTTTCCTTCTCTGCTTCTATCTTTTCCTTCTCCTCCTCTACCCTCCCCTTCTCTTCCTCCACCTTCTCCTTCTCTTCCTCCACCTTCTCCTTCTCTTCCTCCACCTTCTCCTTCTCTTCCTCCACCTTCTCCTTCTCTTCCCTCACCTTTCTCAGCTCCTCTTCGACTCTTTCCCTTCTCTTTCTCTACCTCCTCCTTCTCTTCCTCCACCTTCTTCTTCCTCTCTTTCTCTTCCTCCAACATCTTCTCTACGTTCTTCTTCTCCTCTTCTACTCTTTCCTTTTCTTCCTCAACCACCCTCTCTCTCCTCCTCAATCCTTTTCTTCTCCTCTTCGACTCCTTTCTTTCCCTTCCTCCACCCTTTCCTTCTCCTCCTCCAGTCTATCTCTTTCATCCTCTATATCTTTTGTCCCACTCCTCAGCTTCATGTTCTCCTCCTCCACTTCCTCCTTCTCCTCTTCCACTCTTCTCTTCTGCTCCTCCAACTTCTCTTTCTCCTCCTCCAACTTCTCTTTCTCCTCTTCCACCCTTCTCTTCTCCTCCTCCAACTTCTCCTTCTCCTCCTCCACTCTTCTCTTTTCTTCTTCCACCCTCTCCTTCTCTTCCAGAATTCGTTGTTTCTCTTCCTCCACTCTCTCCTTCTCCACTTCCACCCTCTTCTTCTCCTCCACCGCCCTCTCCATCTCTTCCTCCACCCTCTTGATCTCTTCTTTAGCCTCCCTCTTCTCTTCCTCTCCCCTCCTCACCTTCTCTTCTATTTCCTCAAGTTCCCTCTCCTTCTTCTCTATCTCCCCCTTTTCTAGTAATTCCTCTTCCTTCTCCTTCGCTTCTCTCTTGATTTCCTCAAGTTCTCTTTCCCTCTCTTCTTCTTCCTTCTCTTTCCTTTCTATTACTTGCGCCTTCTCCTCTAACTCTGTCTCCTTCTGCTCCACTTCCCTCTCCTTTTCTTCGATCATCTTCTTTTTCTCTTCATCTTTCTTCTCCCACTCCTCCCTTTCTCTTTCTTTATCCTTCTCCAACTCTTCGTTCTTCCTCTTCAATCTCTTCAACTTCTATCTTCGCCTCTTCAAGTTCTTTTCCAGATTCCTTCGCTTTCTTTTCAGTTCCTTCAAGTAAGGCCTCCAGTTCCTTGAGCTTCGAATCCTTTTCAATCAGATCTCCTTCAAGGCTCTCCAACTTCCTTTGCGTTTCTTCGAGTTCTTGATTCGATTGATGGAGGGATTCGGATATGTCTTGAAGAGACTGAGAAGTGAGTGAGAGCTGGGGTTCGAGAAGTGATAAGGATGACAATGCTGAGTCTCTTTCCCTCTCTACTTCTGCTTTCTCTTTCTCCACCTGCTCCTTCTCTCTTCACTTCCTCCCTCTCTCCCTCTAGCTCATCTCTCTCTTTCCTCCCTCTTCTTCTCAACTTGTTCCTTCTCCTTCCTCACTTCCTCCTTCTCCCTCTCCGCTTGCTCTTTATCTGCCTCTAACCTAGCTAGTTCTCCCTTCAAAAGTTCTACTTCCTTTTCTTTCTCTCCCTTTCCTCTTCTCTCTTCTCCTTCTCTTCCCTCTCCTTCTCCGTTCTTTCCTCTTCCATCTTCCTTCGCCTCTCTTCTTCCTCTCCTCTCTCTCTTCCTTCTCTTCCCTCTCCTTTTCCAATTCCTCCACTTCTCTCCCTCTTTCTTCCATCTCCTTCTCCATTTCTTTCCTTTCCTCATCTCTCTCCTCCACCAACCTCTTCATCTCTTCCTCTATGCCCATCTTCTCCTTTTCCACCCTCTCCTTCTCCTCTTTCGCCTTCTTCTGTTCTTCCTCTACTTCCTCTTTCTCTTCCATCAACCTCAAAATCTCCCGCTTCATCAATTCGACCTCTCTCTCTTTCTCCTCTCCTTCTTTCTTCTTCTCTGCCATTTCCTTGTCCTTTTCCTCTACCTCCCTTTCCTTCTCCTCTCACTTCCCTTGTCTTCTCCTCTATCGTCTTCTCCTTCTCCTCCAGCTCTCTCTTCAACTCCTCCACTTCTTTCTCCTTCACCTCCACTTCCTTCTCCTTCACCTCTACTTCTTTCTCCTTCACCTCTACTTCCTTCGTCTTCTCCTCCACTTCCCTCTTCAACTCCTCCCACCTCCCTGACCTTCTCTTCGACCTCCTTCTCTTTCTCCTCGATCTTTCTTTGCTTCGTATCTAGCTCTCGAGTCTTCATGTCTATTTCTTCTTCTTCTCTCCCTAATCTCTATCTCCTTCTCTTTCATCGCTCTCCTCAGTCCCTCTGCCTCTTCTTCCTTTTCCCCCCTTTCCTTCTCTTTCTCCTTCTCCCTTTCCTCACTTTCTCTCTCCCTTTGCTCCTCTACCTTCGCCCTCTCTTCCTCTAATCTATCCTTCTCTCTCTTCACCTGTTCTATTTCCCTCTCTTTCTCTAAAATATCTTCCTCAGCCTTCCTCATCTCTTCTTCCAACTCACTCTTCTCCTTCTCTAACTCCTCCTTCTCCTTCTCCACCCTCTCCTTCTCCTTCTTCATTTCTTCCTTCTCTTTCTCGACTTCTTCCTTCTCCCTCTCCACCCTCTCCTTATCAGTCTTTATTCCATCTCTCTCCCTTTCCACTTCCTCTTTCTCCCTTTCCACTTCCTCTTTCTCCCTTTCCACTTCCTCTTTCTCCCTTTGCACTTCCTCTTTCTCCCTCTCCACACTTTCCTTCTCCCTCTTGATTACTTCGATTTGCTCACCTGTCTCCTTGACTTTTTCTTTCACTTCACCTAATTCTTCTCTTAACTTCTGTTCTTCCCTCCTCGCTTCGTCCCTTTCTCTTTCCCTCTCATCCCTTTCCTTTTCGAATTCGTCCCCTCTCTCTCTCCAACTCATCCCGCTCATTCTCCAGTTCGTCCCTCTCGCCCTCCACCTCCTCCTTCTCCTTCTGCACTTCTTCTTTGTCTCTCATTACCTTCATCAGTTCGTTCCTTACTTCGTCCAACTCCTTCTCCACCTCCCTCTTCTCCCTTTCCACTTCACCCTCTCCCTCTCCGCTTCGCTCCTTCCTTCCTCAGCTTCTCTGAGCTCTTCCCTTATCTCGGCCTCCCTCTCAACCTCTTCTCTTGCCTCTCTCTCTGCCTCTGCCTCTCTCTGCGCCATTCTCTCGAGGAGGTTCTGGTTTAAAACATCTAAGTCACTCACTCTCATCCCCATCGCACCTATTTCTCTCTCCAGGTAAGTCTTCTCTTCCTCCTTCCTCTTCACCTCTTCTTCCTTCCTCTTCACCTCCTCCTCCTTCTGCTTCAGCTCTTCGTCCTTCCTCCTCACTTCTTGCTCCTTCCTCTTCACCTCCTCTTCCAAGGCCAGAGTCTTTTCTTCAACTGCTTCAACCTCTGCCTTCCTCTCATAAGCTCCTTCTCCATCCTCCGTATTTCCGCATCTTTGTGGTCCACGACTCGTTGCTCTTCTTTCCTCTGCTCCTCCCTCTCCTTCGCCATTTGTATGATCATTTCAGTCGATCCGACTAACTCCTTGCTCAAACCAGAGATTTCATCCACCTTCTCCGAGAGAAAAGACTCCTTCTTCTCCAGCTCCATCTCGAGCCCTTCCTTCTCTCTCACTAGCTCCTCCTTCTCTCTCTCCAGCCCATCCTTTTCTCCCTCCAACTCCCTCGCTCTCTCCTCTGCGCCAGCTTTCTCTCTCTCCAACTCCTCTTTCTCCTTCTCCAGCTCCTCTTTCTCTCTCTCCAACTTCTCCCTCTCGTTCTTCGCCTCGTCCTTCTCTCTCTCCACTTCCTCCTTTTCTTTTTCTAATGCTTTCTTTTCCTCTTCCACCCTCTTCTTCTCTTCTTCTGCCTTCTTCTTCTCTTCTTCTGTCTTGTTCATTTCGTTCACTAGCTCTTCTTTTTGCTCTTTCTCATATTCCTCTCTTTCCTTCTCTCTCTGTTCCCTTTGTTTGTCTCTCTCTTCTCTCTCTCTCTTTCTCTTTCCTCCATCTCCCTCTCTCTTTCTCTTTCCTCCCTCTCCCTCTCCCTCTCTCTTTCCTCCCTCTCCCTCTCTCTTTCTTCGCTGTCTCTCAGCTTCTCCCTCAGATCCAGTATGATTCTTTCCCTCTCCTCCACTCCCTCCTTCAGTTTCTGAAGTTCCGAAAGAGAAGAAGAAAGGGATGTTGGGGAGAAGGGCAGAGGAGAGGGAGGGGAAGCAGAAGGTGAGAGAACGGAAGAAGAGGAACAAGTCGAGGAGACTGAGGAAGAGGATGGAAGGTTCAAAGAAGGGGAGAGTGAGGAGGTGGGAAGAGAAGGGGAAAGGAGAAGAAGGAGGAGAGTGGAGGAGTAGGATGGGGGAGGAGAGGACGAGGGGAGAAGAGGAGGGGGAATGAGAGGAAGAGGGAGGGGTAAGAGATGGGACAGAGGCAAAGGAGGAGGAGGAGGAGGAGGGGGGGGAAGAGGAGGAGGAGGAGGAGGGGGAGGAAGAGGAGGAGGAGGAGGAGGAGGAGGGTGACGACGATGAGGTAGGAACAGAGAAAGTAACGTCGGTTTGTTTTAGCTCGGCTTCATTCTCTTCGCCTCTCTCTCTTCTTCTCCCTCTTCTCTTCCTCCCTTCCTTCCTTCTCCCTCTTCTCTTCCTCCCTTCCTTCCTTCTCCCCTTCTCTTCCTCTCTCTCTTCTTGCTCCTCTTCTTTTTCACCAATCTCTTTCTCTGACTCTCCTTTCTCTTTCTTCTGTTCGTCCTCCCTCTTCTCTCCCACTTCTTGCTCTTCCTGCTCCCTTTCGTCCCTCTTCTCTCTACCCTGCTTTCCTGCTCTTGCTCCCTCATCTTTCGCTTGGTCTTTCTCTCTTTTTCTCTCTCTTCTTTTGTTCTTCTCTGATTTACCAGAGAGAGAAGATGAGGGAGGGAGAGAAGAAGGACTAGAGGGAGAGAGCGAGGAGGGAGGGAGAGAAACACTAGAGAGCGAGAGTGAGGAAGAAGGGAACAAGAGCTAGAGGGGAGAGAGCGAGGAGGAAGACGAAGAAGGTAGGAGGCGATCGGAAGAAAATGAAGAGGAGGAAGAAGGAAGAAGGAGGAAGAGGAAGAAGGAGAGGAGGAAGAGGAAGGAGAGGAGAGGGGGAGAGGAAGACGAAGAGGAGGAAGAGTTAGGGGAAAGAGGACAAGAAGAAGGAGAAGGAGAGAGGAGCAGCGGGAGAGGAGAGAGGGCGGGAGGAGGTAGGGCAGAAGATAGGGATGCTAATGTGGATTCGGAAGAGAAAGAAGATTCCAGAGGAGACGGGGCGTAAGGAGGGCGAGGTAGAAGACGGTTGGAGGGAGGGAGAGTGAGTGAGAGGAAGAGGAAAGAATGAGGAGAGTTAGGAGGAGAGAGAGGATGGAGGGAGGAAGAGAGGAGAGAGGAGGGAGGAGGGAGGAGGAGAGGACAGTAGAGGCGTCTGCTATTCCTTCCTTCAATTCACCAAACTCTTCTTCAGATGATCTCTCTCTCTCTCTCTCTCCCTCCTTTTCTCTCTCCATCTCTTTCTTCTCTCTCTCTACTTCTTCCTTCTCCCTCTCCACTCTCTCCTTCTCTTTCTCCACCTCCCCCTTTCTCTCTCCGCCCTCTCCTTTCTCGCTTCAACTCGTCTTTCTCTCTCTTGATCTCTTCATTTTCCCTATCACATCTTTCTCTTTCTCCACCTCATCTTTCTCCTTCTCCACCTGCTACTTCTCTCTCTCTACCTCCCTCTTTCTCTCTTTCTGCATCCTTCTCTTTCTTCACCTGCACAGCTCTCGTTCTGCTCTTTCCTTCTCTTCCTCTGCTCTATCTCTTCTTCTTCCGCTCTCTTCTTCTCTTCCTCACTCTTCTCTTTCTCTTCCTCTATCCTCGCCTTCTCTTCTTCTACCTTCGTCTTCTCCTCCTCTATCATAATCTTTTCTTCCTCCATTCTGTCTCTCTCTTCCTCCGCCCTCTTCTTACCATCTTGTGCCTCATCTCTCTCTCTCTCCACTTCTTCTTTCTCCCTCTCTACTTCTTCTTTCTCCCTCTCTGCTTCCTTTCTTTCTCCCTCTCTATCTGTTCCTTCTCCACCTCTACCTGTTCCTTTTCTCTCTTGATTTGATCTCTCTCTCTCTCTCCACCTCCTCTTTCTCATTTTTCACTCTCTCTCTTTCTCTCTCTCTACCTCCTCCTTCTCCTTCTCTGCTTCTTCCTTTTCTTTCACGGTCACTTCCCTCTCTCTCTCCTTCTTCTTTCTCCTTCTGTAGTCTTTCATATTGTTTTTCCCACTCCTCCCTCCTTTTCCCTCTCCTCCTCTCTCTCCTTCTGCCTCTCTCTCCCTGCCTTCCTTTCCTTCTCCAACTCCTCCTTCTCTTTCTTACTCTGCTGGGCCTGCTTATCTCTCTCTCTCTCCAATTCAGTTATCTTCTTTTCAATGAGATTACACAACTCCTCAATACCTCTTTCTCTTCCTCAATCTTTCCTCTTCTCCTCCTCCACCTTCTCCTTCTGTTCCTCAGCCTCTCCTTCTCCTCCTCTACTTCCTTCCTCTCTTCCTCCGCCTTCCCTCTTTTCCTCATCCCACTCTCTTCTCTCCTTCTCCCTCCTCTCTTCTTCCCTCATCTTTCTCTCTCTTCCTTCTTTCATCGGCTTGTCTGCTAGCCTCGTCTATTTCATTCCTTTCTTTTCCCTCTCTCTTCTTCTTCTTTCTTCCTCTCCTCTCTCTCAGCTCTTTCCTTCTCCCACTTCTCCCTCTCCATCTCCCACCTGTCCTTCTCTCGTTCCCACTGCTCCCTCTCCCTTTGCCCCTTCCTCTTTTCCTTCTTCCTCTCTCCCTCGTCTATTCCCTTTTGCACAAGTATGAGCTCCATAGCCCTCAGAGCCTCCTCCCAGCCATCCCCCTCTCCTTCTCTACCTCAACTACCCCCACCGCAACCTCCCTCTCCCTCTCCACTCTCTCTTTCTTCAATTCCTCTGCCAAGTCTTCCTTTTGCCTCCTCTCGCTCTCTCTGCCCCTTGCCTCCTCCTCGGCCTCCTCCTCCGCTGCTTTTGCTCTCTCCTCCATTTCCTCCAGGTTTCTAAGCGCGTCCTCCAACCTCATCTCCACTTCCCTCCTCTCTCTTTCCAGTCCTTCTCTCCTCCTCTACTTGTTCACCCTCTCTTCGTTCATGCTCTCTCGCTCTTCGCTCGTCATCAACTTCTCTCTCCCTCTGCTCCAGTTCTTCCCTGAGCCTCGCCCTCTCCTTCTCCCCTCCCTAAGCTCATCTGCACTCGTGGCGCACTCCAATGACAATTTGTTCAGTTCCATCAGCAAGACACTCTCCCTCTCCGCCCTCTCCGCCCTCTCCCTCGCCCTCTCCTCCTTCTCTGCCTCTTTATCTGCTTTCTCCTTCTCCCTCTCCTTCTCCTCTCCTTCTCCCTATCTTCACTTTCCTTTTCTCTCTGTTCCCTCTCACCCTTTAGTACCCTCTTCAGCTCTTCACAAGCAGCTAAGGCATCTTCCTTCTCTCTCTTTTCATCTTCCCTCTCCTCCTCCACCCTCGACTTCTCCTCCTCCAACTTCTTCTTCTCCTCCTCCACCCTCTTCTTTCATCCTCCACCCTTCTTCTTCTCCTCCTCTACTCTTTCTCTTTCTCCTTTCTTTCTCTTTCTCTTCCCTTTCCTTCTCTTTTTCTGCTCTTTCTACTTCCTTCTCTGCTTCTCCTTCTCCCTTTCCTCCCTCTCCTTCTCCCTTTCCTCCCTCTCCTTCTCCTTTCCTCCCTCTCCTTCTCCCCCTCTCTCTCTCTCTCTCTCTCTCAGCCTGCTTCTCTTCCTCCGCAGCGAATATGAACTGTTGAAGAGCCAAGATATTTTCATTCAAAGCAGTTATCTCCATCTCCTTCTGCTTCGTCTCTTCTTCCAAAGCCAACAGCCTATCCAGAGCATCCTCCTTCTTCTTTCTCTCCTCCTCCTTCTCTGTTGTCAACTCTTCCTTCTCTCTCTCCACCTCCGCCTTCGTCCTCTCTATCTCTTCCTTTCGCTAAGCATTTGCTTTGCGTCCCCGCTCCCTCTCTTCTATCTCCCTTTCCCTTCTCTTCCAAAATCTTCTCTATCTCACGCCGCCTGGCCTGTTTCTTTCGCTGCCTGCTTTCGCGCTCCGTACTAACATGTCTCTTCCTCTCTATTTCTGCTGTCTCGTCTTAACTGGGCGCTGTTCCGCTGCTCGCTGCTGACCTCGCTGCCGCCGCGCTGCCTCTCCTCTCTCCTTCCTGCTCCTGGCGTCCATTCGCGCTTAGTCTCCCGCTGGTGCTGCGCTTGCTCTTTCCTACGCTTCTTCTGCGTAGCGCAACATACCCGCCTTCTCCATTTCTTCGTTCTCCCCGTCTTTTCTTGGCTAGCACTTTTCTCTGCCTCTCGCCCGTTTTGTTGTAGACGCCTACGCTCGCCATAACTGCTAATGTGCTACTCTGCTCACTACCGGTAACACTTCAGCAGGGATATGGACTGAATAATGGCACCTTCTGTATCACACTCTCTTCTGACTTTTCACCTTCTTTCTTGGCTTTCACTTAGGTCTTCAAGCTGCCTCACCATAGTGCTCTCTTCTTTCTCCTCTTTGCTGCCTTGGTCTTCTCTATCAACTTTGCTGTCTCCTCGCTCCTTCCTCTCTTCCTCCAACTCTATACTCTTTCTCGACCCTTCTTCTGCTCTGCTCTGCCTTCCTCTGGCCCCTCCGCTCCTCGTCCTCTGCTTTCTCCTTCTCCTCTTCATTTCTCACCGTCAGTGTCCTTCTTTCCCAGACTTTCCTGTAAACACTCTTCTGCCTGCTTACTATGGCTTCCTGCTGTTGCCTTCTCATTTGTCTCCGTCGACTTTCTCATCTCTCCATCGACTTTCTCTCTCTTCTGCTATTTCTTTTGCTTTCTCTTCTGTTCTTTTCTCTCCTTTTCCCTTTGCTTCCTTTAACACCTGCTGCTGCCTCCTCCTCCTTTCTACCTAGTTCTGCTCTTCTTCTACACTCTTTCTTCTGCTCTGCAACCTCCTCCCTTCCTTTTCCCTCCCTCTCCTTTTGCTCCTTGAGCTCTTGAATTACCTCTTCCAACTTCTCCTTCTCCCTCCTCCACTTTATCAGAGAGCTTCGGAGGTGGAGAATGTCCTTTATCTTCTTCCTTCTCTCTTTCCCTCCCTCCTCCCTTTTCCTTCTCTCTTTCTCTCTCTCTGCCTCCTCCTTCTCTCTTCTGACTTTTCTTTTCTCTTCTTCCAACCTCTTCTTCTCCCCTCCCCCCCCCCCGCCCCTTCTACCATCTCTCTTCCCTTCTCTTCCTTCACTCTCTGATTATCTTCTTCCTTCTTCTTCTCTCCCTCTATCTTCTCCTTCTCTTCCTGGGCCCTTCCTCTCTTCTCTTGTTCCAGCAGAACTTCTCTTCCTCCTCCACCTTCTTTTCTCCTCCTCCACCTTCTTCTTCTCTTCTTCTACTCCTGCCTTATCTTCCTCTGCCTTTTCCTTCTCTTCTTTCACCCTCCTGTTCTCCTCCTCAGCAATACGTA
>JAWNMU010000529.1:0-128206 GCA_035043665.1 Drosophila quasianomalipes | reverse complement strand
AAGCCAACGTAAAAGAAAGAAAAATGAGGAAAACCAAGCACACCGAGAGAGGGCGAGAGAGAGAGAGAGAGAGAGAGAGAGAGAGAGAGAGAGAGAGAGAGAGAGAGAGAGAGAGAGAGAGAGAGAGAGAGAGAGAGAGAGAGAGAGAGAGAGAGAGAGAGAGAGAGAGAGAGAGAGAGAGAGAGAGAGAGAGAGAGAGAGAGAGAGAGAGAGAGAGAGAGAGAGAGAGAGAGAGAGAGAGAGAGAGAGAGAGAGAGAGAGAGAGAGAGAGAGAGAGAGAGAGAGAGAGAGAGAGAGAGAGAGACACACACACACACACACACACACACACACACACACACACACACACACACACACCCCCCCCCCCCCCCCCCCCCCCCCCCCCCCCCCCCCCCCCCCCCCCCCCCCCCCCCCCCCCCCCCCCCCCCCCCCCCCCCCCCCCCATATATATATATATATATATATATATCTGTCTCTCTCTGTCTCTCCCTCCCCCTACCTCTACTGTTTCCCTTCGTCCACTCTCGCTGTCCTTCTCAGACGTTTCAGTAATCAGAAATACCTTCATCACAAGCAAACAAAAGAACTCAAGGAATAGAACGCAAAGAAAGAGAAAAACAAAACAGGATATATGTTTCCGTATGAAATTCAGGCAGTGTATTATGTATGACCCATAGTCCCCTACCTCTGCATGTTTGAATCTAACAATTCCCATCTGCTGTCATTAGGTGAGTGGGAGATAATTCATGAATCATGATTCCCCCTTATCAGATGAATGTCTGTCTCATCGACAAGTTCTTCACCTGTACCCTTTTTCCTTCACATGAATGCATTGAGGCCGTTCGACATCTGTCTTGTCCCATTATGGCAGTTCCTTCTTACTGCCTGTTGTTTGCCAACAATACAAGAGACAGCAGGACCAAGGTGATAGTGAGCAGAGGTGCAGGTTGCGGAGATTCTAATACCAGCATCTGGGAGTTTTTCGCTCTCCTCTCTCTCTCTCTCTCACTTCCTGCAATAGTCAGTGTACACACTCTCGAACATCACCTGCAGCGCAGTTGTTGACAGAATGCGTCCGATGGTGAGTTGATCATTTACCCTGTCGACGTCAAATTCTCCATCTCGCCAGGTTCTTCTCGATGGGAAACTCTGCTCTCCAAAAAAATAACTCGGCCGCCGCCAGTAAAGGGGACAAATATTGTCCATCTTGGCAGAGATATTTTAGACCCCAACCCTTTGAATAGCTCAACAACTGGGAAACGGATATCATTGAGAACCGTTCGAATACATGAGCAACCGGTTTAATCGAATACATAAGAAAATGATAAAATAGAAAACTAGGTTCCGTTCGGCAAAGCTAAAACAGTAGCAGTGCATACAATCAAGAGAAGTATGGATACTACAAAGACAAGTGGTTGGCTAATTGGAAATGAACTGATCACTACTCATTGGGTCCCCTGATGAATTGTCATCTGGAAACAAACAAGCAGCGAGGGAATATAGTTCGTAAAACTTGTCTTATGGATATACTTTCCTCGAGAGTTTTTTCACACTGATAATTGCAAAATGTATTTAATGTTGTTGAGTCGGATTAGCGCGATATATTTGAATACTGATGAAAAAAAGCCATAGATATTTCCACCTTTAAATTGGAAATACTGTATTAGCTAGCAATAATGTGCACCACATATTGGCAGTATTTACAAATGTTCGTGCTGGCCTACAGCCATTTTTTATTTTCTGAATACCTAAATACTAAAATGTCTAACAGAGAGAATCCAATTTTTTATCTGTGAGTTTGCTGCGCCTATTTTGCAATATAATGGCGTGTCCAAAATTATTTGTGAATAATATGTTCTAGTTGTTACTATATTTGACGAAAACACTACTTGGAATGTGCTTGCATCTGCCGCCAATTGATTTTTTTTTCGCTCTTCCTCACTTTAATGGTGCGCGCAAAATCGCAGCAGCAGTGCTCGACTATTTGCGCAACTCCATTGTTCACGGAGCTCACCTATACGAGCTCGGGTACCTACTTGTGGCTGAGATTACGGTGTTTCCATATTTGCCGAGTTCTTACATTGAGTACTGCGTACAGGTGTACTACTCGAAGCTGGTGCGAATCTGAAGCGTGGTGGAGACAGACAGTGTTACATTTTCATTTGATCCTAGATACTGTATGTATGATATACTGTTACGTCAAGCATTATTACCAGCAATTTCGTGTGGTGTTGTCTACCTAACCATCACGAGAACGTACTGGCTACAGTACTGTTTATTATTCGGCAGCATCGATGTTACTGTTCGTATTCGAATAGTGTCGTTTCAGCACACTACCGTGTTTGGGACAGCTGGAGAGTTCCAGTTTTATTAAGTACTGTCGTAGTTTTAAAATGCAGTCTTGCACCACTATTTCAACTTTGTTTTATAGCAAGCTTGCACTACAGGCAGTTGATATCAGATTGTGCAAAACTACTTTGGCCAAATGTTGAAATTGTGTTTCTATTTGTGTGCATCAGTTTGAAAGTACTCATCCTGTCTCTTGAGAGAAACAACATCGACTCGGAAACCAACTTTGCTGAGCCAACTTGCCACATAAGCGTGTTGGGGAATATGTAGACTCCTGGGCGGACAGGAAGTTAGAGCTGTTCAAAGCTGGCAGGGTTAGCAGCGAGCAGAGCAGCCGAGTCGGAGACCGTGGAACAGCCGTGGGTGCAACAGTCTCGCACAACAGCAACAGCAGCAGCAGCAGCAGCAGCAGCAGCAAGGGGTATGACATTACAATCACGAGGAGGAAATCTCTGTGAGTTTGTTAAGAGCAACAGCACAGCAACAGCAACTTCAACAGCAGCAATTCCAGCAGCAACAACAGTTTGTGCTAGCAGCAGGCTTCATAGTTGCAGATGTATAGTCTCCAGAGAAGTTCTCCCAATATATATAGCAGTGTACTCAGCATCAAAGACACAACCTGTGTTGCAGTTAGAAAGAGGCCTTCTGAGCTCGAAGGAGCAGGATGAAGGGGATATGATTACCAATAAGTTTGCAGAATAACACGATCTCAGCGTGCTGCGGGATCTCAGTACGTGGAAGCCTTCGTGCTTGACGAAATCTCTCACGAGTGTCTTCTAACACTCAAGTCTACGAACGTACTTGTACTTCACCACTGCCCTGAACCGCCACTTCTCTCGCGTACGGTCACCAACCGGAAAGACGCTTCATGATGATGGGTCCCCAGGGAGAAAGCACAGGACAGGAGGCTGCCATGGATATATTTAATGATGCTCATTCTTTCCTCAGTATCAGTCTTCAGGTCTGGGCTCTTCTTCGAGATCTACGGGAGGAAAGCTTTTGATCTCCTCAACAACAGATCGAAGCCGCTGCTAGTCGGGCATCCTGGGACAGTGAAAGAAGATACTTCTCAAGCTCCACGGAAAGCTCACATCGACCTGGCTGGAGTGAGGGCGGCGGACGCCCAACGATAGGAAGGGACTGAGACTTGGAGGGATGAGATCAACAAGAGTCTGGCTCAGCGATGTATTCTAGAAAGTCTGCCCTTCTCAGAGATTCCACTGTCAGACTCCTCTGAAATCCCACACAAGTTAAGCAAAAGCATATAGACACACTCACATACACACATACACATATATACACACACACACATCTCATCATTGTTGTCGTTCTCTGGGTTTTCCAAAGAAAATGTCTATATTGGAATGGTGTACAGCCGGTCATCGAAGAAGTGTTGATCGCAGAGCATCTCCTCTCCTTCTTTGCCCAATCCCCGTTCTCTTTCTCTCTCTCTCTCTCTCTCTGCATGAGCCGTCGAACAATTTCTCCATTTCAGTCTCTCTCTCTCTCTCTCTCTCTCTTTCGGTGTCTTTCCAAACATGCTTGCTCTGTCTTTACTCTGCATTTTGTTTCATTGTCTCCTCTCCCCGCTTTCTTTGTTTTCTTGTGTCCCATTTTTTCTTATTCTTTTCTATTCTGTTTTCTTTATTCTTTTTTGATTCTTTTTTTCTTAATTTCATTCTACTCTCTCCCTTTCTGCCTCTCTCATCCTCTTGGTGCCCTCATTTCTCTCTCCTTTCTACTTCGTGTGTTGAAGGACTTTCGTTATGACTGACAGAATATCTCTCACCACGTTGAATTTGAGATACGCAGACAGAGTCAAGGATTAGCTCACCGTAGTTATTACCACATGGGGAAGAAGGGGTGGCGAAGGACTGCTAACTGAGATTGCTGTTTGTCATTATAATAACCAGAAGAAAGACGATTTCAACAGCAACAGGAGCAATATCAGCTCTTCCAACAGCAATACAAGGCAACAACAACAGAGCAGTGCAGCAATATTCCCAGCAACAACAGCAACAGCAGCGCGCGTCTCAATCAGAGAGAGGAGCAGTTGCTGCTATAGGTGTGTCCAAGCTTGAGCACCTCAACATTCAGCGTCAAAACTCGGAAGCGCAGGCTCAGAGAGGTCTGTCTCTGCGTCTCTCCCCGTCTCTCTCCTTCCCGCTTGCCTCCGACCACAACTTCATCACACAACGACGGCTACCTCTGGAAGGGGGCCCACCCAGATTTGTCGCGGACGGAGAGAGTGCATGACTTGGACATGGACGGGCGAACGAGCCACCAGGACCACGGCATTCGGACATAATGAAGCAGCGAGACGAGAGCTTCTGATGCACAGGAAACACATCGACCGTCAAGGAGAATGTTCCTTCGGCCGACAACGAGTCGACAATGCGAATACGTCATACAGATCCTCGAGAAGAAGATGCAGGGAATCAAAGCTACAGGACAAGATTGCCGTCTTCTGTAGCCAAGGAGGAAGAAGTGCTCAGCTCGTCTCAGAAAAGGAGAGGAAGCTGGGACATGGAATGAGTAATTGTTAACGAGTACTGTTATGTCTTCATTCCTCTCTCCCCTTCCCTCCCCTCTTTCACTTCCCTTTCGTTTCGCAATCGTTAACCTCTTTTTCGAACACGATTTGACTAGCTTACGAGCATTCTCTGCATTTTCTCGTCCACGTGGTTCCCTTGCGTTTCCCCTTTTCTTAATGCGATCCTTTTTCTCTTACCCCACTACCGTGCTCATCTAAGTTTGTCAGTTTTCAACTGTATGTGAATGGTAATGTTCAATTTTTAGCGATTGCAAGTGTTTTCGCTTTCGCCATTTTTTACTCGGGTAAATTTTCAGTTTTTTCTCGTTCTATCGATGATTTTAATGTTTTTTTGTTTATATCATATCGTATTTCTGTCACAATATGCGTATTATTTATGATAATTCTAGCGGCAAGCCAAAATTCAGTTTTGATAATGTCTGTAATTCTCACTTAGTGTCTACGTTTTTCAAACTGTAGTTTATTTGTTCCAGTATGTACTGTAAATGTCGATTGATTTTTTTCGTGTCCTCCGTATTCGAGAGTTCGCCAACTTTGTACTGTGGTGTTGTGCCGACCCCTACCGTAGAGGGTGAAGTATCTATCAGATTCAAGAAAGGGACATGTACTCCACAGGCAGACTGCACGGCTGTGTGCATAGGTACTGTCGGATTTTTCGTTCAGATATCGAACCAGTACGCAAAAAAGTTGTGTTCTCAATTTTGAACGTGGTGCGGGAACTAATGACGTCGTCCATATCGCTGCATTTTTATTGTCAATAATGAGAGGCAAAATATCACGTCAATTAAATTATGTTTGCAACCGTTCTATGAATTTGGTGAATTCAGAAGTTTCACATTTGTAGTTGGTTTTAATTTCAATTTTTTTTTGCTTTACGACTAAAGTAAACGTCACGACCAAAATATCGAGAAATACGCTACGGTACAGTGTACGTGGACGCACAATTGCTGGTAGTTTATGTGTGATGAGTTGCTAGATTCAATCAATGGATCTGTGATGCGACTGCTTGTCCATGCAAAATTCTAATTGTTCGCAAGTTATTCGAACAAATGAAATATCTTTTTGACCGTACTCACGAAAAAAATAGAATACCCTGGAAATAGAGAATTTAACATTTTCTAATTCTGTTCGTATTTGGAATTTCTGTAGTTTAGGGCTCAAGGTCTCAACATTGTGATGATGTACTGCAGAAGGGGAGTCTCAGCTGGAGTAATCCTACGAGGCCCATTGGCGTACTCTCAGATGACAGTACTGTCCGAGCATGGTGTGTCGTTGTGAGTGGATGTGAGGAAGAGAGTATGAGGGTAGCGCGAGTAGACTGATGGGACTCTGTTTGAGTGAGTGTGTGCCAGACAGAGTGCAAAATGCAAGAAAGAGGGACCCATGTGCAGATCGGGAAGGCCCATAGATGTCTGAGCACAGAATGGACGAGAGAACGACAAAACGCATGTCTGTCTCGCCAGCAGAATAATGTCTTCCTTCCTTCTACGTCTCTCTCCCCCTCCATGTGAAGACCTATCAGTCTCCCTCTGCACAGCTCATATGCACCACATCTACGTTGCATGTGCGAGTTATTGTCTCAATTCTCCCTTCTCCCTCTCTCCCCGTCTGTCTCCCTCCACCCCATCTCCACCACGCTGTCCTCTCCCCCTTCCACGATGTTCATACTCCGAGTCTGCAGACAAAGTTTGTTCCCTCAAAGGAGGCAGTGTCCGATCTCTGACTCTTCACTCAGCAATTCTCATTCTCTCTCTCTCTCTCCCTCTCTCGCACCTTCTTCCACCTGCTCCTCCACTGACCCCGACCCCCTCCCTTCTGTGTGTGTGCATACAAACGCTTGAATGTTTTCCTTAGTCCCCACACAGATGTCTGGGTGGCCCAAGGGGGGTGGGAGATAGAGATGACACCGATTTGCTTGGAATGAGGGACTGGGCTTAGCGAAGAAATGATCAGCTGAACATGAAGGAGCGAAAGGGGGAGGAGGAAGGAACGAAGCGAGGGTGTGCAGGAGAAACTCCCATGAAGAAGGGAAGGAAGGGGAAGGGGACGACAAGAAAAGGAGGAGAGGAGTGCAGAAAGGGGGAGGGAGAAGGAGAGAGGGAGGGAGAGGGAGAAGAAATAGTAGAAGAGAAGGAGGGCGGGTGAGATGACGAACATCAGGGATCTGTTAATTTGGTCATTCGAGGAGAAGCTCACATCAGGGAGAATAAACAGGCAATGGCAAAAGTCACATGATATGACGTAGGAATGTTCGTCGTCGTCCTCTCCCCGTCCCCTCTCTCCTCTCCCTCTCTCCCTCTTTCCCTATCAGCCTCTCCCTCCCCCATCTCCCTCTCCCTTTTCGGACGTCGTCGACCATGTCCCCATCTTCCACCCCCTTCTCCCTCTCCTGTCTCCCCCCCGTGCTCTCTCTCTCCCTGTCACCATCTCTCCCTCCTTCCAGCCGTCCTGTCCTTTTTCTCTCTTTCCTCTAACTCTCCCTCTTTTGCTCGCTCGCTTCCCTCATCCCCCTTCTGCAACCTCTCTCTCTCCCGCCTGTCCCCACCCCCGACACCATCTGTCCCCCTTCCGAGACGTGTGATATTCCCTTCTCGTTGACTATGAAAGGATAGCAAGGGGCGTACTTTGAGATGAAGCATAATCTTGTGATGCATGCTTCTTCCGCCAGATTCGGTGGACTACAAGACGATGTGAGTGGATACTCCACCTCCATCGAAAGCACGTACTTGAGGTACCCTTATCAGAAAACCACGTTCACCGAGTGTTTACATTGACCCCGGGTTAGACGTTCACTGTATATCAATTGTAACGTATACGTTTACATAACATCACTAAATATCACTAAATATCTACAATAGATATTTAGTGATATTTAGTGATGTTATGTAAACACGTTTACCAGGTGTATACATTTACAATTGATATATAGTGAACGTCTAACCCGGGTCAAATGTAAACACTCGGTGAACGTGGTTTTCTGATAAAGTTACCTCAAGTACGTGCTTTCGATGGAGGTGGAGTATCCACTCAGCACGAGGATGTCAGAGAATCGTCTTAATATGAATCCACGGAGGAGAATCCGGCTCCAGAGAAGCATGCATCACAAAGATATGCTTCATGTAAAACCTCTGACCCCTTGCTATCCTTTCATAGTCAACCCAAGAGGGGTCCTCTACGTCTCGGAAGGGGACGAATGAAGAGGTGTCGGGGGAAGAGACAGAGGACGAGGACGAGGAAGGGGTCGAGGACGAGGGGGAAGAGGTTGCAGAAGGGGATGAAGATTGGCGGGCAGAGGGAGAGTTAGAGGAAAGAGAAGAAAAAGGACAGGACGACTTGGAAGGAGGGGAGGAGGAAGATGGGGAAGACGAACAGGAGGAAGTGGCGGGGGGAGGGTGACGTAGGAGAGGGGGAGAAGGGGGTGGAAGATGGGGACATGGTCGACGACGTCGAAAAGGGAGAGGAGAGGGAGATGGGGGAGGAGAGGCTGATAGGGGAAGAGGGAGAGAGGGAGAGAGAGGAGAGAGAGGGACGAGGGAGAGAGGGACGACGACGAACATTCCTCGTCGCTATCGCTGTGACTTTTGCCATTGCCGTGCCTTCTATTCCCTTGTTTATTCTCCCTGATGTGAAACTTCTCCTCGAATGATAAATAACAGATCCCACGATCTCTTGCGGTCATCTCACCCGCCCTCTCCTTCTCTTCCCCCCTCCTTCTCTTCTACTATTTCTTCTCCCTCTCCCTCCCTCTCTCCTTCTCCCTCCCCCTTCCCTTTGCTTTCTGCACACTCCTCTCCTCCTTTTCTTGTCGTCCCTCCCTTCCTTCCCTTCCCTTCTTCACATGGGAATTTTCTCCTCTCTACCCTTCGCTTCGTTCCTTCCTCCTCCCCTTTCGCTCCTTCATGTTGTTCCCCATTCCGATTCCTTCTCTCGATTCCTTTGATCATTTCTTCGCTAAGAAGCCCAGTCCTCATTCCAAATAGGATCTGCTGAGGTGGAAGGCAGTCGGTTTCGTCCATCTCCTATCTCCACCCCCCTCAAGATGCGAGACATCTTTGTGTGGGGACTAGAGAAACACATTCAAGCGTTTCGCCACAATGCGCACACACAGAGGGAGGGGTCGAGGGAGTCGATGGAGAACAGGTGGAAGAAGGTGCGAGAGGAGAGGGAGAAGAGGAAGAGAGAGGGGGAATGAGGGTAAGGGGAGACAGGGGAGTGAGGAGTCAGAGATCGAGACACTGCCTCCTTTGCAAGAGAAATCGTTGAGGGAACAAACTTTGTCTTGAATTCAGGTATGAACGCATCGATGGAGGGGGAGGAGAGAGGACAGCACATGCGGAGGATGGAGTGGAGGGAGACGAGGCGGAGGAGGAGGAGGAAGCGAGGGAGAAGGGAGGAGTGGGGGACATCATAGTCTCGTAATAGCTGCACTTGCATACGAGCGTAGAATTATGGGGTGCATATGGGCTGTGTGCAGAGGAAGAGGGAAAGACTGTCGTCGAGTCTTTCACATGGAGAGGGGGAGAGGGCAGGTAAGAGGGGAAGGGGGAGGCCGCATTGTGTACCTTTGTACGAACGAAGGCATCTGCGTTTTGTACAGTTCTCTCGTCAACCTGTTCACTCGTTCATCCGTATAGGCCTCCCAGTCTGCGCACATGGGGTCCCTCACTTTCTCTTTGCACATTTTGCACTCTAGCCCTCTGCTCACACACTCACTCAAACAGATCCCATCAGTCCTACTCGCGCTACCATTCCTCATACTCTCTTCCTCACATCCACTCGCAACATTTTCCCTGTCTTCCCAGGACGAGTCGCTGTCATCCCCACACACGGGTACGCTAATGTTTTCGTAGGATCCCTCCAACAAGGACTCCCCTTCGATCTGCGGTACATCATCACAATGTTGTTTGGACATAAAGTGGCCTATTATTGAAACCCCTAAACATACAAAGAAATTCCAAAGCCCACGGACAGATTAGAAATGTTAAATTACATCTATTTCCAGGGTATTCTATTTTTTTTCGTGAATTGCACATGGAGTCCAAAAAGACTTATTTCATTTTGTTCAGTGCTTGCAGACAGTGTTCTCAAATTAGAATTTTTGCATGAACAAGCACAGTCGCATCACAGATCCATTGATTGAATCTAGCAACTCATCACACATAAACTATAGCTTTAATTGTGTGCGTCCACATACATAAAAATAATACCCTGCATAGCGTTATTTCTCAGTAAGTAACGTAGTCATGACGTTTTACTTTAGTCATTTGATAAGCAAAAAAAAATTGGACCAACCGTTTAAGTAAAACCCACAATTATTTCGACCAACTACAAACAATTGAAACGCTTCACAATTCTCACCAAATTCATAGAACGGTTACTAAACATAATTTAATTGACGTAATGGTGGAGCAGTTATTCTACAACCTCTCGTATTGACAATAAAATGCAGCCTTAATGGACGACATCATTAGTTTACACCGTTCAAATTGAGAACACAACACATAGCACTGATACCACTGGTTTCATTAATACGGAGAACGAAAATCCGACAATTATACCCTATGCACATACACACATAACATTTCTGCAGTCTGCACTATTGAATTTGTAGTCTCGTGCATTCTACAAGAATCACACTCTTCCTTTCTTGAATCTGATAGATACTCACCCTCATACGAGCAAAGGTCAATGCAACACCACAATTACAAAGTTGGCGGGCTCTCAGGCTCGAGAGGGACACGAAAAAAATCAATCGACATTTAATAATTTACATACTTTAAGGACAAATAAACTACAGTTTGAAAAACGTAGACACTAAAGATGGGGAGATACACTCTGCCCAAATAGAACATTATCAAAACAAATTTACAACTTGCACTAGGAATATCATAAATAATACACATAACTATGTAACAAGAAGCATACGATATAATATAAACAAAAAAACAATAAATGTATCAATAGAACAGAGAAAAATAACGTCGCGAAGACTACCCGAAGTAAAAAAAAATGTATACGAAGCACTTTGCGTCGCTACAAAATTGAACATTGAATGCATTCGGATTCACATACGGTTGAAAACTGATAAGCAAGATGAACACGCGGGGAGAGCTGTTGAGTGAGGGTAGAGAAAAGGACTATCGCATTAAGAAAGGGAAACGCAAAGAGGTTTCCCAAGAGCGAGAGAGAGCGATACAAAAACATACATAGAGTCGAACGAGAAATATAGAGGGGGAAAGATGCTCGTAAAGCAAGTCAATCGTGTTCGAAGAAGAAGGTTAACGTTGCGGGAGCAGAAAGGGAAGTGAAAAAGAAAGGGAGGGAAGAGAGAGGGGAAGGGAAGAGAGAGTAAGGAATGAGGCCTTAACAGTTACTCGTTAACAGTTACTCGTTTCCATGTCCCATAGCTTCCCTCTCCTTTTTCTGAAAAGACGAGCTGAGCACTTCTTCCTCCTTGAGCTTTGCAAAGAAGACAGCAATCTTGTCCTGTAGCTCTTTGATTCCCTGCATCTTCTTCTCGAGGATCTGGCTGACCTGGGTGACGTATTCATCTACATTGATCGACTCGTTGTCGATAGCCTTCATGAGGAGCATTTCCTCCTTGACGAAGTTCATTCCCATTTCGATGTGTTTCCTGTGCATCAGAGCTACCTCGTCTCCTTGCTTCATTATGTCCGAACAAAGTTTGTTGTGAGTCCTGGTGAGCTCATCATCGAAAGGGACGTCGTTTTCTCCGTCCATGTCCAAGTCATGCGTCTCTCCGTCCGCGACTAAATCCTCAAAATAGTCCCCCTTTCCAGAGAGCAGCTCCAGGTCGTTGTCGTCATCGTAGGTGTCGAAGTTGTGGTTCGAGGAGGAGGAGGCAGAAGAGCTAGGGAAGGAGGAAGGGAAGACAGAGGAGGGGTTGCTAGGAACAGATCCACTTCCTCTCTGAGCCTGCGCTCCTCCGAGGTTTTGACCTTGGATGTTGAGGTGCTCAAGCTTCTGGACCTGCTGCTGTAACAACTGCTCCTCTCTCTTCTGATTGAACTGCTGCTGCTGTTGCTGCTGTTGCTGTTGTTGCTGGAACTGTTGCTGCTGCTGCTCGTACTGCTGCTGCTGTTGTTGCTGTTGTTGTTGCTGCTGTTGCTGTTGGAAGAGCTGATATTGCTCCTGTTGCTGTTGGAAAAGGAGTTGCTGCTGTTTATCGTCTTCTTCCTGTTGATTCCAATTGTAATGATCGACAACGCCAGTCTCTGGATCGTACTCGTCCTCATCTTCGTCAGGCATTGCAGCCCTCTTAACTCCCTTCTTCCCCATGTGGGGCATGTAGGCGTTCTGACCCGAGCTAGAGCCATCGTCTCTCAACTCCTTGACTCTGTCTGCGTATCTCAGAGTGTTCAACGTGTGTTCACAGGAAGAGGAGTTGGGGGAGATGTTCGCAATCATTACAGTCCTTGAGTTCCCGACGAAGGAGTCCTTCAACACCTACGAAGTAAAGAAAGGAGAGAAAGTAAAAGAGATAAGAGAATGAGAGAAAAGAAAGGCAAGGAAGGAGGAATAGAACAAAGAATTAGAAAAAAAGAATCAAAAAAAGAATAAGAAAACAGAATAAGAAAAAAGAATAAGAAAAAAGAATGGGACACAAAAAGAAAGAAACAAAAAGAAAGAAACAAAGGGGGAGAGGGGAGACGAGGAAACAAAATACAGAGTAAAGACAGAAAAACAAGCATGTTTCGAGAGGGCATAACAAGAAAAAAAGGGAGAAGGGGGGAAAGGGAGAAGGGGGGAAAGGGAGAAGGGGAGGAAGAAACTAGAAAATGGAGAAAACACATATTGTTCGGCAATAAAGTGCAAGGGGGAAGAGAAAACAAGAGAAAAGAGAGCGAGAGATGGGGGATTGAACAAAGAAGGCAGAGAAGGGGTCCTCTGCGATCCAGCTTCTTCGATGTTGACGATCACCGCATTCAATATAGACGACCACGCAACACGGGAAAACCCCTCACAGAGAGTGACAACAAGAGTATGTGGATGTGTATATGTATGCATGGGTATGTGTATGTGTATGTGTATGTGTAGGAGTGTGTCTATATGCTTTATATATATTATATATTTCGACCGAGTCTGACCTGGGTGAGAGTGGATCCTCTGAAGGGCAGATGCTTTCCTCCCTGGTCTAGAGCTCTAATGCACTCCTTCAGAGCCAACAGACTCTTGTTGATCTCGGCTCCCTCAAGTCTGGTCCTTCTATCGTTGTTCGAGGTGTCCGCCGCCCTCTCACTTCCAGCCAAGTCGATGAAAGTGAACTTTCCGTGGAGCTTGAGAATCTTCTTCTCCGCACCCACTCCCATCTTCTTCACTGCGATCTGGAGGATAGCGTGGGAACGAGAGGAGTCTATGTTTGCGCCAGTGACTCCAGTGGATCTAGCTCCGTTTCCGTGGGAGATGGCTTCCAGTAGTTGCTGGGTGGACCCTACTCTCACCTCCTTCAGTCCCACGATGTTCACTGCCTTGCTAGCATCTTCTCTCGACACGAGCTTCGATCTGTTGTTGAGGAGATCGTAAAGCTTTCCTCCGTAGATCTCGAAGAAAGAAACCCAGACCTGAAGGCCCTGGTACTGAGGAAGAATGAGCATGTTAAATATATCCATGGCAGCCAAGACATAGAGCCCATCCTGTCCTGCCTTTCCTCCCTGGGGACCCATCATCGTGAACGTCTTTCCGGACCCAGTCTGACCGTACGCGAAACAAGTGGCCTTTCCTTGGTTCAGGGCGAATGAGATGAGAGGCTTACAAGTACGTTCGTAGACTTGAGTGTTAGAACACTCGTGAGAGAAGACTTCGTCAAACACGAAGCGATGAGATTCCACGTACTTGGTGAGATCCACCTTTACCTTGGGCTCGTGCACCACACACAGAGGGGTATTCTGCTTGTGCGAAGTGGAAATGATATCTATATCCCCCTTCATCCTCTCCTTCGAGCTCAGAGGCCTCTTTCTAACTGCAACACGGATCTTAGAGGCCAGGTCTTCGCTGTGGTCAGAAGCGGAGGATGCATGCGATGCCAATTGCTGCTGCTGCTGCTGCTGCTGTTGGAACTGCTTCTGTTGGAACTGCTGTTGCTGCTGGTACTTCTGCATCTGCAACTGCTGCTGCTGGAGCTGCTGCTGCTGCTGGAACTGTTGTTGCTGCTGCTGGAATTGCTGCTGTTGAAGTTGCTGTTGTTGCTGCTGGAGCTGCTGGTTTCTCTGAGCCATGTAGTAAGAGCTCGCAGAGTTTTCCTCCTCGTGATTGTAAATGTCATACCCGTCCTTCTGCTGCTGCTGCTGCTGCTGCTGCTGCTGCTGTTGCTGGTTGTGCGAGGACTCTGATACTTGACTGTTCTGTCTCACTCTCGATTCAGCCTTTCCTAGCTCCGTCTTAACAACCTGCACCAGCTTGAACAACAACTTCCTGTCGTTGGGGTCTACTATTCCCAACGCAGCGTAGTGAGCAAAGTTGAGCTCAGCAAAGTTGGTTTCAGTGATGTTGTTTCTCTCAAAGTTAGGATAGTACTTTTCCAAACCTAGTGCACACAAATAAACACAATTTCAACATTTACATACAGCCCAAGTATTAGTTTTTACACAATCTGATATCAAACAGCTGCTGCATATGAATGCAGAAACACACACTATAAAACAAAGTTGAAAGATAGTGGTTCACACAATTCCCAACCAAAAGACTGCATTTTAAAACTACGACAATCCACTTAATAAAAACTGGGCACAAGACGTCCAGTAAAAACAAATACAAGTTTAAACACCGAATAAGTACTTAAACAGGGAAACTACACTATTCGAATACGAACGGTAACATCGATTATGCTGCCGAATAAATAAACGAGCATGCATGCCAGCCAGCCCGTTCTCATCCGAATGGTTAGGCGCAGACAACACCACACAGAATTCAACAATGTAATAATGCCCAACAACCAACAATTCATATCATACATACAACAAGTTATCTAGGATCAAATGAAAATGTAACGCAGTCTGTCTACCACGCATAAAAACCAGATTCGCACCAGCTTCGAGAATGAAGCACACTATCACAGCAATACTGAAACCCTCAATGTAAGAATAAACAAATATAAACTTACCAGCTGTCCTCAGCCACAAATAGACACCAGATTGTTCTGAGCTCATTATATAAGTTAATCAAAGTAGTTAATGGGTTGCACAAATAGTCGAGCACCTTTCTGCTTCACGTTTCCCTTTTTGCACCATTAAAAAGTGAGGAGAGAGCGAAAAAAAATCCAATTGGCGGCGGGCGTGCAAGCACATTCCAAGTGAGATGTTTTCGTCAAGTATAGTAACAACTAGAACATATTAATTCTAAATAATTGGATAAACACGTACGAAATTCTAAGATGATATACACGCACTCATTATATTGCAAAATAAACCTATGCTTCTAGATAAAAAGAGGTGGATTCTCTCTGTTAGACATAATTTTAGTGAATGATGGAGTATTCAAGAAAATAAAGAAATAACATGGGCATAACACGTTTGTTTATTAATACTGCCAATATATTGGTACATTATTCTAACTAGCTAATACAGTATTTCCCATTTAAGGGTGGAAATATCTATGGCTTTTTCATCAGTATTCAAAATATATACAGCGCTAATCCGTTTCTTCAGCAACATTACTTAAAGATACGTATTTTGCAGGAAATTCGTTTTCTATCAGTGTGAAAAAATACTCGAGGAGGTATATCCATAAAAGACAAGTTTTACGAACTATATTCCCTCGCTGCTGATTTTTTTGTTTCTAGTGACAATTCATCAAGGGTTTAATGAGTAGTGATCAGTTCATTTCCAATGCTCCCAACCATAAGGTTTGTCTTTTTGTAGTAGTCCATACTTCTCTTGAGTTAATATGCACTGCTTACTGTTTTAACTTGCATACACGGAACCTAGTTTTTCTATTTTATCATTTTCTTATGTATTCATTAAACCGGTTGCTCATCATATTCGAACGGTTCTCAATGATATCCATTTCCCAGTTAATTGAGCTATTCAAAGGGTTGGGATACAAAATATCTCAAATTCTTCGCCAAGATGGACAATATTTGTCCCCTTTACTGGCGGCGTATACGGCAAGGGTTATTACGCTGGAGAGGACAGGGAAGTTTCCCATCGAGAAGAACCTGGCAGGGGATGGAGAGGTGAAGTTGACGTCGACAGAGGAGACAGAAGTGATCCAACTCACCATCGAACGCATTCTATCCGAAAACAACCCTACTTTTGAGACTATCAAGATGCAGGTGATGTTCGAGAGTGTGTACGCGACTGAGTTGCAGGAGGTGAGGAGGAAGAGAGAGGAGAAGGCGAGGAAGAACCAGGAGATGGCGGACGAAGTTGTTAGAATCTCCCGCAACCTCACCTCTGCTCCTCAGATCGCAGCGTTGTACCGCTGTCTCTTCAAGCTATTGTTGGCAAACAGCGGAGTAAAGAAGGAACATATGGATAGGACGGTGGAGAGGGAGGTGGCGGTGGCGTTGGAGAGTGTCTTTCCTCCGAGCGGCCTCAATGCGTTCGCTCTCTTGGCTGAAGGAGAAAAAAGGGTACAGGTGAAGAACCTTGTCGATGTGGTTTTGGGCATTCGTCTATTCAACAAGGAGATCATGAGGGGTGGGGTGAGTATCCCGGATCTCCCCCTCACTGTGACTCAGCAGATGGAACAGCTATACAGATTGTTAGATTCAAACATCAGAGGTAGGGAGTTTATAGATTCATACATAATACGCGCCTGCCCTTAATTTCATACGGAAACGCTATATCTGTTTTTGTTTTTCTCTTTCTTTGCGTTCTATTCCTTGAGTTCTTTTGTTTGCTTGTGATGAAGGTGTATTTCTATTCAACGCTGATACCAAGCGACAAGTGAAAGAGAGACGTATGAGGAGTGGAGTGGTGAAGGGAGGGACAGTAGGGAGTAGGGGTAGGAGAAAGGGAAGGGAGACAGAGAGAAACGGGGCTGGAGGAGCTCGAGGGATTGGGGGGGGGGATGGGGGTGGGGGAGAGACCAGAGGAGAAGATTTTGATAGACTGAGACGAGATGAGAATATCACTGAATTTCAACAGCGAGAAAGGGACATGGGAAGGGAGGGGAAATATACCAAAGGAGAAAGGCATGGAATAGAGGAGAAGGAAAGGTACACGAGTGACGAAGAGCGCAGAGCGTGATATACACAAGAGGAGGAAAGCGAAGGGTGGAGGAGGGTAGAGGAGAGGAGGGCACGGGAGGAAACGATAGGAAACAAAGGAGTGGGAAAAGAAAAAGAAGGAGAGAACAGGAAGAAAAGGAGAAGAAAGAGAAGCGAAGGAAAGGAGAGGTTATGAAAGAAAAGGAAACGAAGGGAAGGGAAACTAAGAGGAAATATAGGTACAACAAGGGAAAGATGAAAGGGAGGGAGAAGACTGAGAGGTAAAGGTGACAAGGAATCAAATATATAGAGTATGCAGAGAACAAGATGAGGAGAGGAAAGAGAGGAGCGAAAACAACGTAAAGGGGTGGAGGCGAAGGCTAGAGAATGAGCATGCGACGAGAATGAGAGGGGGGAGAAGGAGGAAGAGGGAGAGCGGGCAAAGAGAACACGCATTGACAGCAAGAAAGGTAAAAGGAAAAAACGGGAGGGGGAGAGGAGGAGACTTGCTTCGTGTGCAACAAAGGAAGGGAAGAAGGCTGGTCGAATCTCACAACGGCTAAGGAAATGAAAGGGAGAGAAAGAGATGAACAATGGTTATCAACATTTTTTTCTCTATCACCACTCTTCTCATCTCTTTTTTCTCTTTTCTTGTTCTCTTCTGGTTACTCCTTAGTACCCCCTTCTCTTCCCTTCTCTTCCCTCTCTCCCCCTCTCTTCCCCTCTCTCCTTTTCTCTTCTATTCCCTTCTCTTCATTTCTCTTCCCTCTTCTTCCTTCTCTTCCTCTCTTCTCGTCTCTTCATCACTTCTCGCCTCTTCTTCTCTTCTTCTCTTCCCTTGTCTTCCCCTGTCTTCCCTTCTCTCCCTTTTCCTCTCCCTCCTCCCCCCTTTCTCCTTCCTATCGACCTTCCTCATCCCCTCTCTTTTTTTCTCATCCAGCTCTTTCTTCCTTCCCTTTCTTTATCTGTCCTCCTCCTCCCCCCTTTATTTCGCCCTCTCCCCCCTCCCCCTCCCCTCTCCCCCTCCCCCCTTCTCATTGTCCCCCTTGTTTCCTTACAGTTTCCTCGATACCCCCTTCCCCTTTCCCTTCTCCCTTCCCCCCATTCTCTTTTATCCTGCTCTCCATAGTCAATACATCTGCATAAGCTGTATACGCTGCATACGCTGCATACTCCGCCTTTTCACCATACACCCCCGCTCTGTTGGTGTTCAATGCCTCATCTCTGTCATCTCCTCATCCTACTTTCCTTCTAACGGACACATTTCCTCATTTCTTTCTTATATTTTACATGCCTCTTCGTTGCAACCGACTCTCCTTCCTTCTTTCCGCTGTCTTTGCCCTTTCTTTCGCAGATGTTAATGACGAGAGCATGACGTTGACGGATTTAATTAACGTCGAATACCAGCGTCCTGGAACACTCATCTGCAATGCAGGCAGACTAGAGGAGGAGGTAATCGCTACCATTCACATACGCTCATACACAAACACATGCTTATACACATACTTGTACACTTACATATACACATACGCACATACTTGTTGTTAGCCAACAAACACATGCGCACACAAACACATACATACATACACACATACACACACACACGACTGAAATACCCCCATGCAATGCATACACTTTCCCTGACTACCCCAAACTTGACTTCTACGCTTCTCAAACCTTATCCGATCTTTCGTTCCACTCGCTAACCCTTATCTCATTCCCTTCCAAATGCCCTGCAATATATCAACGATAACACCCACCCTCCTTCCCCTTTTCCTTATTTTTCTCTCCTTTCCTTCCTTTACACGTTCTCTCTTCCGTGTCTCACGTCCTCTATGCGCCTCTCTCAGCTTAAGAACAGGAAGCAGCTGGTGTTGTTCACACAACAACTGCAGTACGAGGTGGTGGATGCAGAGGAGTCTGTGGGGAAAGTGAAACAGAGCATTGGCAAGCACTTATCTCAGTTGAAGAGCATCGTCGGGATAAAGACGTCAGTTCCCAAGGAAGACGTCTACCCTATCTTCAGTGCGTTAGCAGCCGAGTGGAACAGACTGGAGGAGGAGCTGGAGGCGATAGAGGTGAGGAAGAGGATGGAGGCGCAGCTGAGCCAGTTCAGAGAGAGCTACTCCTCGACCAGAATCACCGACGAAGATATGGCTTCCCTGAGGTTTCTCGAAGTCGATACGGGAGACGCCTCATCTCTCTCTGCCTTCGTAGACACTGTCGTTGAGTCCTCGCCGTCTGCTCCTCCTAAGGACTCCAAGAAACCCTTACGCCTCGTGAAGGAAAGCACAAGTAACTTCATGTCTCTTCCCCTAGAACTCCAGGGGTACTGCCCTTGGACTCTAGCAATGAGATCCGGGATGCTTCTGCTCGGAGACCCTTCGCTCGGAATCATCCGCTTCGAAGGCAGGTACTACGCCTTTTCTTCTGTGCAGGCTATCAAGGAATTCTGTTCCGACCCCTCCAAGTTCGTCGACGCAGTGGTGATCGTGGCTAGGTCTCAGCCTGCGCTCATTCATCTTTTGTCTCTTCAACCGTACGTCCCTGCTAGCGACATCGCGGACTACTTCTCCTTGGCAGATACCGATGACGTCATTCGACAGACTGCCGCCTCTGTCGATGCGCAAACACAGGTCCATATCGGGGAAAGAATCAACACTGACGATTCAGATGCCTCCAACAAATACGAATGGAATGAGTGGAAACTCAGAAAGAAGGCTCTCCACCTGGCTAACCTCACCAACAAGAGAACTAAGAGCACGCAGACTCTCAAGTCACACCTCCGTAGGGATAACTCAACCCAAACATACGTGAAGGAGCCTCTACCCGATGGAACAATGCCTGGGGTGGGGACGCAGACAAAAATCGAGAAATCCACCAACGTAGAGAGAGTCCACAGGCACTTCTACGGACTCAACGGGTCTGAGGCCATCCCCTTCGAGACCGTTTCGTTCACCACTCAGCCATCTGTCGAAGATTGCTCTAACTCTAACCTCAGCCAAAACATGGCTCGCATCTACAACTAAATTCGCCTCAACACATCCGTTTCCCAGTAGGTTTCCCAGTAGTCAATGCGTGTTTTCCTTTCTAATTTTTCAAGTAGTTAAAAGTCTAGTTTCCTTTAGTACGCGTTCATGATATACATACATAATAGTTTATTGTAGTTATTTTTGTTTGCCTCATTTCTTGTTTTTGCACGAGTTGCATTTTGGTATTTTGTTAGCTGTTGTATTTATGTACCGAAGAGAATAAAAAATGCCTCATTTTTTTGTCCAGTTGTTTCGCATACTTTTTCTTTATTACGCGAATGCTATTTCTCTATATTGCTTGAAATTTCGTATGGATACGGGCATACGCTGCTGACAGAGCACCATTGAGTAGAATGGAAAAAAGAGAGTATGGCACGATGGCTAACACATACATATCAGGAAATATGAACGTTCAAAATTCATTGACGGAATTTACTGTATATCTATTGCATTTCCTGCTTAAAATATTCAACTTTTTTATCAAGATTTATATTCAAAGTCGAAATACGCTACAAGAACACCAGAAGACAGGCTGGAATATTCTTATTTAGCACGTGTTCGTAGCATTCGAGAAAATATCTTACTCTTTTTCAAGTCGCCGCATGTTTGAGAAAAAGTTTAACAAAAGTACAATTACCCATACGTTGATTGATAAATCATTCATGAATGGGTTTTGTAGCAAAAGTCTCAACAGAATTAACTCTGTTTTTGAGCAATTGACAGGAAAATCAACTAGCGGGTCTAGGATTTTAAATGCAGATTATGAAGGCGTACGAAACTCGCTTTGGAGAACATTGTCTGATAAAGAAAAGGTATTCGAGCCTATTTTCATCAAAAAGACAATTGACGTTGCGGCTGATTCTATAAATGACATGCTTGCTTCCCTCCTCTCTTGGCGTTGATAAAGCTTTTCGAGGATGCTGGCTTGCATGTACAGCCAGGGTTTAATCCAGGCAGTGGGCTTTTGTCTATCATTATCAGACTGCCTTCTCAAGAGGATCACCAAAAGCTTCTAAAGTCCCCGCAAAACATTATTATTTGGTGTATGCTTGGTCTCTTACTCGAACAACAACAAATAGAAGAGGATTTCTTTCATGCGATGAGTGAAGACCATACGAAGGCAAAGGAGAAGACCAGGACAGAAAAAGAAAACGACGATATCCGAGCGGTTGTAAGAGATCTTATTGATAGCGATGGGCCTATCATGCTAGCAAACGTCTGTCTAAGTGTATTTTCAAGTCAGTGCTGGGTGGGTATAACTCAGAGAACGTTGGACCTTCACCAAAAGACATTGACTATCGTCATATCGAACGCAGAGAAGGGAATGCAAAGAAGGCACAGAAACGCATATCACAACCACTCAGACGACTCACAACTCAACACTAACGATACAACTGACGACATTGGCTTCGGCAGAGGAGTACTCAAGATATCCGAGGTAAAGAGAAACGAGGGAGGCGAGGGGAAAAGGGAGACGCAGCAGAGAGAGGCGGAGGTAGAGGGGGCTGAAGTAGCGAGAGCGCTGAATAAAAGCCTACGAGAGTCTATTTCGAGTGATGAGGAGAGGAATGGAGTAATTGTCCGCTTCGCAGATGATATGACTGAGCTCTTCAAATACAACTCGATCTACTACTTTCTATCGGGTCTCAATGCCTCCGCGCTGTCCTCCTGTCCCCCCTGCCTTCGCCCTCTCCTCAGACCTCTCCCGCTTCCTCAGATGATTTGTGGAGTATCGAGGTGTGGGAGAAGAGGAGGAGGGCGTTGGTGGACTGCGTGGTAGACAACGTGTGGAGAGTGGTCAGAGAACAAAACAGCTACTTTCCTGACCCTTCCCTCTTCGCCTCTACGACCGCTGCTCTCCAAGAGTACTTCCTCAGCTCGACGGTGTCCTCTTCTTCTGCCTTCTGCCCCTCCGCTCCCTTCCGCCTCTTCCTCTGGGGAACGGCTGGAACAGGAAAGTCCTCGTTTGTGCACGCGATCTCGATGGGGATGAAGGAGGTAGTGAGCAAGGTTTACGAAGAAGGAAAGCATGTGGAGACGGTGAAGGTTCCTCTTAACCAAACAACTCCAGAGGCACTGGAAAAGACGCTGAGGGTGAGGGGGATCTCAGACTGGTCCATTGAAAGAGTGATCGAGCAAACTTTGTGCAAAGGGGGAATCGTGTTCCTCCACCTCGAGGAGCTTCCTACCTCTCCTGAACTACAAACAACTCTCTTCTCTCTCATCAAAGAAATGCTCAATGCGCTCATCGAGGTATACCCCGAGCACAGACATAACATCTCCCTTCTCTTCACATCCAACTATCCCCCTCTCCCTCCATCGCCGCCTCGACCACCACAGTCGTGGTCTCTCCACCCTCCGCTCAGGTCCAGAACATCTGGTGTTCCCACTCTCTCTCCCTCGCCCTTCGCTCTAATCTCTCCCTCCTCTCCTTGTCCGCACCTTCCTCTTCATCTTCCTCTTCACCTTCCTCTTCATCTTCCTCCTCCACCCTTCGTTTCATTCGGTTCGTAGAGTCTCCTAAGGAGGTGATGAGCGCAGGTCACGAGGTGTTGGTAAACGAGGAAAAGAAGAGGGGAAGGGGAAGGGGAAAGGGGAAGGGAAAGGGAAGGAGAGCGATGAATGAAGAACAGGGGAAGGAAGAGGAGGTGGAAGGATTTAGGGTCTTTCAAGTGGAAAGAGATGAGAGAGCTATTCCGAGGAGCAATATTGAAGGAGAGGGCAACGAGAAGGAGGGTTCTGAGGGGGAGGGGAGGAGGAGAGAGTGAGCGTTGGACTCAATGCGTTGGTGGAAGTGAAGAAGAGCCCTCCTTTCTCTAAAGATATGAGGAGGTTGCAGGTGTGGAAGAGGAGCATCTCCTTCTCTCTCCTCTCCCACTTCCATGAGTCTCTTTCTAAATCTTTATCCTTCTCTCCTTCCCCCGCACCATTTCTCTTCTATCCTATTCACTCTCGATCAGCGATGCCTCATCCTCTTTCCCTAACGTCCCCTTTGCCGTCACTATCTCTTTCTCTCCCCTCTCTCACTCCCAATCCCTCCCTTCCATCCAACCTCTCTCCCTCACCTCCTCCGACGGATACTTCTACTCCTTACACAAGTCTGCTCCTCCCCTCTGCGCTGCTGCTTCCTCCCCCTCCTCAGGCTCTTCTCTCCCTCCCTCTGCTACTTCTTCACCTCCCTCCCCTCTCTTTTCCTGCGCACTGTTGTCAGCTCTTGATGCTAGCAAGGTGGAGTCAGTGCTAGAGATGTGGAAGAGCTCATTCTTAAACCCCGCAGTGGTAGTAGTGAGGGGGACGAAGCTCCAGATCGATACGGTGGGAGCTGCAATCAGGAAGAAAGTCGAACAGGACGAGCAGAAGGTTCCCTTCGTGTTCTCCGGGGAGGACTGGGACGAGAACAACAACGTAAAGGGGTTCAAGAGGGACAAGACCTCGCCCTCTCGCTTCGACCCCTCCTACAACCACGAGGTGGCTGAGCTCTTCTTTCCCTCTCTGTCGAAACCTCTGCCCTTCTCCACGACCTCGTCCCTACCCCTCCTTTGTCCTCTCCCTCTGCTCGCTCCAAAGTGCCCTTCATGGAATTCTTCCTCCATGCTTTCGACGACGAAGACAGAGTAGTCCTCTTCGGGGACCCAGATCCCAGCAAAGGAGTCCTCCTCCGCTTCATCAACTCTGCAACCAGCCCATCCAGCGGACAAACCCCTCTTCCCCCTTCGCTTTCCCTTTCATATGAGCCAGATACCGTTCCCTCTCCTGACTCCGCCACCCCCTCTCCTGCTTCCTCGCCTTCTGATTCATCAACTCACGCTCTGATTTTGAGCAAGGTGAACGAGTTGGGCCAGTTTATGCTAAGAGAGCTTCTCGACATGGGAGACTCCAGCACTCATGTGACGAAAGTGAGGAAGGAAGGAGTGTTGTTCGTTGTGCTAGTCGAGGACCATGTTGAGCTCCAGCCACAATTGATCTCCAGAGCGCACTGTATCGTGGACTTCACTGAGGAGAAGAAATCCTTGCCGATAAAGTCCTCTCTCTAATCTTCGTCTTCTGTGTAGTTCGGCAATGGGACCTTTCCATTGGCATACGAACGCATATTGCACACTCGCTCGATGATTATCTGTACCGCTCAGTTATATTATTTAATACCCGTCCCCTGTACCTCCCTGTACCTCCCTGTACCTCTGCTTATTCCCAAAGGGAAAGGCGTGCACGCTTATTTAACACTCGATCGAAAAGTATCCATAGTGAAGAAAAATCTGTCTCCTTGCACGTTATTCCAATCCGGATCTCGTTACATAAGAGAAAATCAATAAATGCCACGTTTGACATATATTCAGAAGGCCAACAATCTGGCAGCAACCATGAACAGTTCGCCTTTCCTAAACCATATTTCTTATTCAATGTGATGTGTATTACTGATATGACTACGGTGAGTTTATTTAGATTACTGTCAGTTAGGGAGTACAGAAATTGATACATAGCGTCTCATGTCTGAGGAAATTAGCCAGAAGTAACTAGCATGAACGCCTCTTATATCTTAACGCGTCACGGATTATAAGCGTTCTAAGAAACAACCAGGGTTACGCAATGGAAAACGCATTAGAATAGAGCATTAGAATAGGGCATTAGAATAGAGCATTAGAATAGAGCATTAGAACAGGAGATGCGCGTGAAGACACGTACATAAATACACACGAATGATGGCTGCAAACTACGAGTTGAAGTCCTTCAACACCTTCGCGATGAAGCATGATTGGATCAAACGCTCAGCCACATAGAAAGATATTTTATGGCACACATCAGGAGCGTTGAACGCAGGAGGAGAAATAGAGTTCTCAACAAAGGAATAAAAGAGCAAATAACCAGGAGAAATAGACTCTGGAAACATAGATTAGAGGGAAATTCCTAAAAAAGGAACGACTCTTTGTGCATATCCCAGTTGTGTTCGAGAGAGAGGAGGTGGGCCTCAGTCACAAGGGGCTCGGGACCACATGCAAAGACCAGAGTATTCTTCTGAGTCACGTTCGACGTGGACACGTGACCAGAGGAGGCGGAGAGTTCGTTGGGGATCAGGGTGTGGGAGATCTCACGAACATGTTCATCGAGCTTAGCCCGGGAGTAAACGTGCAGACTGGATAGGGGCGTGGGGTTGTACTCCGTCGTCTCATTGTCGTAGGTCCCGTCGTTCACATGCTTCGAACTAAAGAGAGTGGCAGTAAAACATAGTCCGTCGATATTCTGGAGTAGAGAGAGGCGAGAGAATGGCATTCAAAAGAGGAAGCGAAGATGATTAGCAAGGATAAAGCAAACAGACGTATATGCGATTGCTCATTGAGGAGTACACGGCCCATCGGAATAGATAAATATATAGTACTATACCTGAAGAGTCTGAGCCATAATATTGAAAAGAGATACATCTCTGCAAGTCCAGACGAGGTGGACTCTCCTCTTCCTCTGGGGAGCAGAGGGGTTGGGGGTGTGAAGGAGGTAAGAGTACAGCAGGGACTCATACATAGCCTTGATGGGAGTGATGCCGATTCCTCCGGCCACGAAGATGATGTTATCATACGAATTCACTTCGGGGGAGCACCGTAGGGTCCATCTACACACATGGTAATGGGGGTGTGGTTCTTCACAGCAGAGTACAGTTTCCCGGTGAAGGTCTTCTCCCCCATGCTCTTTATGTGGAACGTGAGTTCAGAGGGGGCGGAGGGGTGGACGGGGGATGAGATCGTAAAGGGGTGCCACTCGTAGATCGAGATCTCAGGAACATTCACAAACGCATACTGTCCAGGGGTGTATTTCACGTTCTTCCCGTCCAATCTCACGTACACTAACTCTCCCGCAACGTCGTGGTCCACGGCAACACACCTGAACAGTACATTCAGACGAGGACACAGTTAAATTAAATTCAATCAACGAGAAGACATGGAGATCGGTTACCCATCATAATCAGCCCAAGATGCAACTATGCCAGGGCGATGGAGAAGACAGGGAAGGTGAATGGTGACGCTAACATAAGCAAAGGGAAATATACCGATATAGATATGAGATTGGATTTTTTTTTAACGTACTTAGAGGAGGTGATGTTGGCAGATTGGTAAGTAGCCTTCTCAGAGGACTCGCTATCCAAGAGTTTCTGCTGCTTATCGAGGTGTTTCTTGTGGTCGAAGACGAGAACACTGGCGTCGAGGAGAGTGGAGGAAGAAGAGGACCTCTGGAAGCGAATGGCTCTGTCGACGAGGTGAACGATGAGTCCGGGAAGCATGAACTCCCACCCAGCAGCTGTGTGCCAGAGAAGGGCAGGAATCAGAAGCCCATATGCCAGGTTGTGAGAAAACAAAAAGGCCTCAAAATTGTAGCGACGGAAGGGCTCGTAGATGGCGAAGGGGACGAGGATCAACAAGGAAGTCCAAAACACCAGGGTCATCAGGGGAATAGTGAAGTTGTCAATCGAAGTGGGAACACGCTGAAGACGCAGTGAGAGTGAGGAGAATAGAGGAGGGAAAGGGAGAGGGAAGGAAGAGACACCGTTAGATGAATTAAATAGGGAAGCACATGAACGAAATAAAAGAAGCGATCAGTAACAAACGCATCCAATACAATTAAACAATAAAGATTAACAAGCCTAAGCTGAGAAATGAGTTGTCCTCAGCAGTCATCCAGCGCAGTTACTCACCATGGGGATACTGAAGACTGCTTCCTTAAGCATCCCCTTCGACTCATACCAACAATACATGGCGATCATGTGAGAGAGAGAAAATAACACGAACAGTCCTCCAAGGATCTTGTGGTAGAACAGCGCTGCGTCGTAGCTGGTGCCAAAAATCGCAAGAAGGATGTTGTTACGAGACGCGGGGAAAAAGAGGAGGGAGAAAAAGAGGACTCCGACTTGCCCGAGGAATCTAGCAGTTCTCTCATGTTCGGTGATGAAGGGAGCGTCGACTCCCTTTGCACTGGGCCAGTAACCGATAAAGTTGTGGGACTGGTGCCAGTAAATACAGGTGAGGACGAAGAGGAGGAAGACGAGACTGAGGAAGAAGATTTCTCCGACAGAAAAGAAGAGGTGTCTCTTGCGGAAGAGCTTGACCTTGGAGGACGACTTCAAGTCATAGAAGTCGGGGAGGAAGAAGAAAGGAACGACGAAAGTGATCTTGGAGACACGAAGAAACAGAGGGGTGGAACGCAGAAGCAGGAAAGCAAGAGGTACAAATATCAGGAAGCAGTAGAAGGAGAGGTTGGAGGGGAAGATCTTGAGAGTAAAATACTCGTTGAAAGTGACGTTGAAGGTCTTCATGAGAGCCCAGCTCACCTCGGGACACGAGTGCCCCGCCGTTCTACAGAGAGAGGGGTCGTGTGTCACTTTCGAGGCAGCGAACGCAGCCATCTTAGGAGGAGTGAAGGCTTCCCAGGTGTTTGGAATATATGTAGATATGACGAAGGCAGCGAAGGTAGGCAGGGCAAAGGCAAGGAACAGCAACCAAGGCTTTGCAGATGAAAGAACGGGGAGGAGGGAGTAGCGCAGGGGAAGGGAGGTGACTGAGGAAGACTGAATCAGAGAGTCCATGTCTGTGTAACTCGAGTCAGAAACCGTCTTCTCTTCGCAAGGAGGGGCGGAGTTGAAGGCAATAGAAGAAGCGTGGAAATCCAAGTCACGGACGTAGCGGGAAGAGTCAGGAGAGGTCGAAATACGAAGTGCAGAGGGGACGAGACTAGAGGGAGGCGCAGCACTTTCAACCGATAGGCTCTTGTTGGGGGAGAGAGAGGCGATGCGTCTTGACAAAATAGCTTCCACTGGGATCACGGGGGTAGATGGAGAGGAGGGGAAGGAGCCTCCTTCTTCACTCCCAAAATTCACAATACCAGCATCAACTTCAAGAGAGGAGGATGAGGGAGTAGGGCTGAAGGAAGAGGGCAAGGGCACTGCGCAGAACGTGTGCCTCTCCTCCTCGTACTCTCCTCCTTCACTTCCCTCTCTGTCCTCCCCGGATTCACTGTAACGAAGAGACCCATGAGAGAGGTTGGTGAGAGAGGGACGGAGGTGGGGGTGGGTCCTCAGCACAGAGACGACCGAGCACACTGTTGCAATGAAGTAAGAGGAAGAGAGCAGAAGAACAGCCATGCCTACGAACGCTCTCCACCCCAGACCTGTCTGGAAAACATCTGCATGAGTGATCCCCCACGTGTGAGAAGCACTGTTCACGCACGCGATACCTCCACAACGAAGAACCACTGCAGCCCACTGGGAAGAAAGAATTATAAGCAAGGAGAGGAACAATAGTGTCACCGACACTGCAATCAAATAAAGCAAAGCTCTGCGTGAGGGGAAGTAATCAGAGCAGACAAGAGTGCACGTGACAGTCCGAAACATAAAGAAGGTTTTCTTGTTAGAAGAGGAATACCATGCCAGGCAAGGGAGGCGTTTATAGGAGGGCTAGAACAGAGTACATTGAATATGAGTTTACCCAAATTTCTGAGATCTAAAGAGAAACTGCTGGAAGACATTTATCAGGAAGAAAAAACTTGGGACACTGAAAAATAGGAACAGACACAACCCAAAAAAGTCACTTCCATTGTAACCAACCCACGTTGCGTGATTGTGAGACCCTGTAATAAATGATAAATGGACGTATAACCAAGCTATTAGACAAACATTCTCTTGCTCACTATTCTAAAGAGGAAACACACAAGTAATGCATCAGTTATATTATTTACCTATATCAGTGAACCAGTCAGCCTTGCTAAACACTGCTAGTCCAGCGCTAGATATAATCAGACAAGCAACACCAGCGATGCTACTAGATAGTATAGACCTGTTCCACCCTTTTTCCAAAAACAGCCTTTTGAGAACCATTTTTAGGTCTGAAGATAAAATACAACAACAGACATGACAGAAAAGAGATAGTATTAAACAAACATATCCGAGAGTTTAGATGGTACAAGTAAATGAAGGCATACCAGGTGCAGGAGATGAATAAAATAAGTTCTTCGTTTTAAATATAGAACCTAAAATATCTTCTCAACGTAGCCCTCTTCTGCACGCGCGTACACTGCCACTGCGCACATAATGATCTCATCAGCATTCGAAAAGTATAATCTCGATTTCAAAGTTATATATGCATATTGACACTCGGCCCGCATAACTCTGTCGGTCGATCAAGGATAAATAAAATTAGTAATACAAGTTACACACCGTTATTATTCAAATGTAATCCAGTTAAAAGAACACCGTGTCTTCGGTTGTTGCTGAACCCTCCCCCTCCCCTTCCCGTTATCTGTATATACAGATACGTAACTGGCGAGAATTTCTCTTTATACATGTTTTTTAGCAGCTTAATCTGAATCTTGGCTCTCTTACACGGTTCTTGGGAACCATTGGCACTCTGGGGAAGTCTCTCTTTTCCAGCTGGAATTGAAGGCATCACGATTTTTCCTTCATAGGGTTAGAATCAAAAACAGGTCGAGCATGACACCAAAAAACATATTTTCTTCGAAGTAATCAACCTCCTGATACCCAGAGAAGAGAGTGCCTAAGTTGTGTAAGTGTCTGAAAGGAAAAATAAGGAAGCACAGTCAATTTGCCCTGCTTTCTATAGTCGTATTCTCTTCATTTGCTGCTTCAAGGCGTTTCTTAGTTTTCAGTTTGCCTCGATGCCACTAATGTGACACTTTCGCATGCTGGTGGTTGAATGTGGTGAAAGAGAAGGGAGGCACTCAGGGCTCGATAACCCTGACTACGCCCTCCAATTCAATTCCTTAAGAGATGCCGATGGGGAGTATTCTAATCACAGTGCTCGTGATGGAGAAAGGATTCACCCCCCAAAACAACTCCCTCTCCCTCTCCCTCCTCAGCCACAGGTACAGAGTCTGAGCCTCCACGAAATCTTCCACTGGCGCCCTGAACTCCTCTCCTCTGTAGATGTTTCCAAACAGATCCCTCACAGCTTCACTCGTCCCCACGGTGGCCTTCCCCAGTCCCCTCTTGTACACCTCTGCGCGAGTTCTTAAATCCCCCGCCCCTTTCCCTACATCCAGAGTGGAATAAGGCTTCTTGACAAGAAGTGTATGTAGAGGAAGGTGATGATGACTTCTTTCGCCTCTTGCAGAGCTCTCTCTCCACTACTCCTAGCTTAGTCTTGGACGCCCATAAAATTGCCTAAGGAAACCAATTTATGTCATACAGGAACTAGCGATTTGTTTATTTCCAGCATTAGATGCAAACAAGTAAAGCTTTAGTGAAGCTAACAAATATAAACCATTTGAACATACAAAATCACTCATGTTTCCACATCAAATACAGACTATAACACAAAAAGATACAATACAGCGCCTAATAAAATACAGGAGTGGCAAATGCCCAACGCACAACTGCGACGAGTACTTAGAAATGATCCATTGAAAATTAAACATTGGAAAGAGCACTAAGAGCACTACTACGGAATAGAGATAGGACAAACAAAAACAGGAAGTCAAGAACTTGAAATAAATGACAAAAAGAAAACGAAAGGAAACCATCCGCAAGCAAGAAATAACTAACTCAGCATTAGCGTTACAGTGTCTGTAGCTGGCTACTCTTACTTATTGCTTGGCCTTGATGCTCTCAAAAGGAACACCTAATTCAATCAGGCGAGAGAAGGCAGCAGCAAAGTCCTTGAAGAAGAGCTCCTCATCCTTGGCATACAAATCAGCGTACTTGCGGAATTCTGGGTCATCGCGGACGACAACATCAGCAGGAAGCATCATGAGATCCTTAGCTTTGTTTTCCCACTGCATGGGTCTTCCAGGAAGGAAACGCTTGTGCCACTCCTCGTTCTCATCGAGCAAAGTGGTGTAGAAGAGGTTGGAGAATGTGGTAGGAGCTCTGGTCCAAGGTCCGTCGTAACCACTACGGTCCTTGTGACACTGCCCGAGGGCATGAGCTCCGATGAGGGCGACAATCTCTCTGTCATTGAACCCCATCCTGTAAAACACGTGGCGGACGTGGTCCTCTCCCTGGGAGGCATCAGGGAGTCTTCCATTGGGGGCACAGTACTTTTCGCTCACAGCATCAGAGCGTCCGGGACGCCAGGGGATGACAGGTCCGTTCATGTAGGCAATGGCCTCAACTCCTGAAAAAAGAAAGAGGGAAAGCCAAGAAGGAGAGCACAAACAGGATTAGAAACGAGGTACAAACGAAGCTGAAGCCATTGATGTGCGATATTCAGACACATACATACAACATTTCGTAGACTGAATATTTTTTCTGCTCACCTGCTAGGGTCCAAAGGTCTGCGTAGGAAATGAAAGGGAATTTCTCCTTCACCTTCTCCAAACGGAACCTAGCAACATCCAATCCGTTGTTTCCACCATCTCCAGCCTCCAAGGGAAAACGCATAGTAGCTCCATTTGATCCACCTTCATTTTACACAGATACAATGGCAAATGCGAGGTTAGCACACAGAAGTCAAAAAAAGAGGAAGCGATAGTTTACAGTAACACATTTATAACAAATCTAAAACTTACCAGTGTTGGAGGACTTATCGTAAGTACCAGAAGCATGCCAAGCAAGACGCACAAAAACGGGACCATAGTTTCCATATCCATCGTAGTCTTCATCTTCAATCACTTCATCAATCGCTTCACGAATAGCTTTCTCATTGTCCAACACCTTCTGTACATATTCAGCGTCGTGAACAGTCCTGAAAGCAGTCAAACCAGAAGCAAAGATACATCCAGCAGCAACGTAGTACTGCCTCTTAGAACGAGCTCCGTTGAAACGAGCATTTTTGCCTGCTTGCTTGAAAAAAGCCCCAGCAGAGCGGCTCATAGTGGGGCGAGCGGTCTCTTGAACACGTTTGAAAATCTTGGAAAACATAATCTAAGAATAAAGGATCAGAGAACACCCAACCATAGGATATAAAATATTAGTTCGAACTTATATGAGATCGTATTCAAATATATTGAACATCTGTATTGTCGTTTTAATTTTAATGCTGAAGACATTCGAATTTTTGCCACTTAAAAAAAATAAAAATCTGTCCGGAAGAATCTCAATTTGAGGGTTTATAGGTACGTAACGTAGTTGTTGAGGGTGCACGCATGTGCACAGCTTACCGAACTAAGATTTTTGTATTGACATGTACGGCCCGTAACATGGGTATTTCAAACATTCCTGAATTATACGTTTTTGAGAACTAATACATTCGAGCACTTCTGAGTGAGTACTGCGATCATTACCGCACACTGAATTTCCACCTGAGTAATGCAACACAAAAAGAAAACGATTTTATGAATATATACAAAATATTTACAAGAGGTGAATTTGTGAATTGTTATCCATATGCACACCAATAAGTATGTACATGTGTACTTAGTCAGTGCATGTGTGAATTCACATCATTAACTCCGCTCGTTATTTGAAGAATATTCGCAACATTCTTAAATCTTCAAGGCATGTTATTTTATCAGTATACCGACCGAACACCCACTGGAGTATTCCGAATGCATTAGAGCCTCAAATGTATGATAATTCCTATCTGGTATACGTACATTACCAAACACTAGCACGTTCTTCGAACACACAATTCTTTGCACAACTTTTCTTACAGCCACTAATGTGGTGTTTCACCTCAAGAGAATTCAATAGGGTGTATAATATTTGAATTCGCGTTTCAACAGTTGAAATACCTTTATACAACACGAGAATGAATCAATGAAAATACACGTATGAATCAACTGGTATATTATAGGAGTAGTTTACACAACATAAATGTAGTATTTCGGAGTTTATATGGATATAATTAATTCAATATAACTTAAAGATAAAGATTTTATACTCATTTGTGAATTCATGCGTAGATTTATATTGCTCACCTATTTTTGTATACACAATCGTGTAAATGACGTTTTTTGAAACTATTTCGTACATTTTCAATATATAAATATTTGATTATATTCCAAGCCTTCGACACACAACATGTTCATTGTATATTCATTTCATTTAAATATAAAATCGTTTCATTTCTATAATAATTTTTCAGAAAAAATAGTGTGGTCTTTCTCTTTTTCTTCCTACGGTTGACCGAAGGGAAAACTTGAACAAAAAAAGTGGAAAATATGAAATGTCTGGCCAATTTATCTATAAAGATTGCACAATTGATTTCGCTTGGTTATGTACTCATCGAAACACATTGTTTTAGGTGTATTCTGCGTTTTGAAATTTCGTTAATTTTTTTAACCATATTTTTGTTACGTTTACGCCCAGATTTCAACCCAGAAAGGCTTATGCTGTCGCTAAACTTTAAGAGGAATACTAACTTATTTTTCAGGAATAATGGAGGCATTCGCTCATTTTCCACTTCCTTCATGACGAATGCTAGATATATGCTTGAGACGAATTCTACGGATGAAACTGAGGCTTTGGCAGGCGTGATTGCGAAGAGCTTTCGGGAAAAAGGTTATACTGTGTTTCTGAATGGGGATTTGGGAACTGGCAAGACAGCCTTTGCTAGGGGATTCATTCGCAGTTGGCTTGATAACGAGTCTGTGACTGTGCAGTCTCCCTCTTTCTTGCTCGATGTTATCTACGAGAAAGGACCTTCTTCGTAAGTGAGCAGTTGATTGACCAGGTCTTCATCTTCATTCTGTATGCATTTTTTAAAGCTTGAACACATTGCAATACGTATTTCTAATTATCGGCTGTATTTCGTGTTACGTCTGTATATATGCATATTCCCCTGATGCATGCGTGACTATGTTTCCGAGTGTAGTCTCCACCACATGGACATGTACAGACTCAAAGGTCAGCAGCTCCCAATGTTCGATATGGAGCAAATCTTCAACGAAAGCGTCAGTCTCATCGAGTGGGCCACCTACCTCCCACAGGGTGTGTCGCCCACCAAGGTCATGCACGTGAATATGACTGAGGGGATGGACGAGGAGCAAAGGACGATTGTCCTGGACTTGTCTAAGTTGAACGACAAGGACAAGCACGTCGAGCTCGTTCAGAATATCGAAGAGTTCCAGAATACGATCGACCGTCAATCCGAGCAGAACCTCAAGACTGCTGCTCTGTAGTTGCAATGACCATTGGTCGGCTCGTACAACGCACGTCTTGCTTATTTGGGCAAACGCAATCCTTTCTTGCTTCTGATCCATCTTTTTCCCTTTTTCCCACGCTATTTAATCATCTTTCCTTGCATTTCTTCATTACGGATGCTTGCGTGTTTTCTCCTCCCGCTGCCCACGTACATATTCACTTAAACCTCGCAGCAACTAGTTTACTTGTTAGCTCTGTCGGGGAATCTTCTCTCTCCTTCAACCTTTATGTCCCACCTTTCCTCTCCCAGCATGGGATTGATTTATTTCTTTTGCTATGGCTGCTTCAATTATTTATTTACTTATTTAGCTGGACTCTTGCTTGATCTGTCTATTAGTTTACCATATTTCCCTGTCCTGCGCTGTTTAATCCCTTTCGAGAGCCTTTTGCTCCCGACTGGTTTGTAGTTCTGCTTGTTAAACTTGAATTCAATCCTACTCATTCTCGCGTCCTAATGGGTGATCATTTGCCGAGTCAACTGCTCTGTACATACCTTTTCTCGATCTGTCTTGTATACCTTTTGGTTTCTTATTATGTACTTCCGTGCTGTATATCTTTCCTGTTTCTATCACATTCAATTGTTCGAGCTTATAAGCTCCATCCCTAAAAAGTACGCCTCCGCACAACGTCCTTTTTGTTCACATAATTTCGATCAGAATGGAAATATCCCCATGCTATAAATCCACTCTCTGTCTGTTTATATAATGCCATTGTGCTCACTCTTATCCATATCTCACTATCACGGCTTGACTATTCTTGTAGAAGACACGTTCGTCGTTCGGATATCCACACCGTCATATCCACAACCTCCCTCTATCTTGTGTGGGTTCTTCATTCTCAGAATAAAGCCTCATCTTACTTGACTCTGTTCATCTAGTATTTCATTTATTCCACCTACAATTAGAATGCGCATCTGAAGATTGAGGTGGGAGGTGCTTGCTAAACAAACATAATCAAGAGTTACTACTACACTAAGTGACTCGACGGCACAGTATTACGCATGCAAGAAAAGCAGCGTATCCAACAAAACGGGGATATAGAACAGTCCAATATGATGACGAATGACAAAATAAATCAAAAATAACACCGCATACACACGACATAAAACACAAAAACATGCAAACAAATAGACGGAGGATATGAAGGATACATTCACATCAGCAGTTGCTCAAGGATTTCGTTCTCTCGTATTTTGCACGCGTTCAATTTCCTCCTTTCTTCATCTTCAATTAGGGATGAAAGCATCTGTTTTCTTTCCCTAGAACCCTTATTCTCATTCTCTCGTTCCATCGCCCGTTCCTCCTTTATCTTTTCGTGATACATGAGATTCTTCGTTATCTTGTTCATCCTCCTTCCCTTCTCCATAAGTGAAGGCTGTCCAAAACAAATAAAGTGCAATACATCATTTGATAAGAGACGATTACGGGAAAGGAGTACATTTTCAGCACACACAACCATACATCATGAAGTTAAGCATGCACTTGCACACGTACTTGATCCGTGCATGCGTGTAGTAGTTTGAAAGTTTCTTACCGGACTAGCAGAGTATTTAGGGAGTTCATTCTTACTATCCTCTTCTTCTTCTGTTTCTCTCCTCAGTTTTTCCTTTTCTTTTTCTTCAGCTGCACGCATGCGCATCAGTTCTTCTTCATCTTCATCGTCCATCGTATCATCGAACGGTAAGTCACACGCATCAAAGCGGTGATAGAGCTCGTCGTCTGGTGACCCATTCAGCGCTATATTCAGAACACGGGAACCGTTGCTTTCTTCATCTGCAACTTGTTTCCCTCCAAGTGGAACATATGCATCCATAAAATCTAAACTAATCATGTCGTGGAATGTTTGCTTTTGTGTGTTGCCTCCGATAAAGACAGAGCTTCGTGCACTCAACACTCTGGGAGTAGTGCTTTTCTCAGCCATGCTTGGCCTTCTTGATCTAGGAGTTGCTAATAAATTAATAGAAGACTGTTGCAAAGACTGAGATTTTCGAATTTGGCTTTGTGTAGACATTCTACGAGTTAACGTATAACACATAATTTAAAATTTGATTAGTTCTAATTACAGAACAAGATGGACGATGAACGAGATTGAATGAATACTCACAAAACATATAAAATGGAGAGGGAGTGATGTGTGCATGCAACACACAACAAATAGCTAATGAATAAGAGTAGAGTAGTACGCACACAACAATTCAATTAACTATAACCCCATTATTTAGTCATGCTTGTGAGTAACCCCTTTCCAGATTTTTCTGCTTCTTTGAACTGAGTGCCTCTCAGTCTTCCTCTTTAGAAAAATAGAAAGGAAAGCTTCACTGTAGTTTGTTGTTGAGCATCATATACTTATCCACTCAGTTTATTTTGTTCCTGCATTTTTTTGTTCTACCATTGATGTGTTCAGAGTAGCTTTATACACCGTTTGAATTGGTCGCTCACCACAGCAGCTTGAAAGTTAATTTAAGAGAAAGATGAAGCGTAGGAACAAAATTAAACAGGATCATCGCAGTCATAAGATGTTATATGAGGAGCGTTCTTGAAGCAGATATCACTGTCGTGCTTGATCTTCAATGGAGAGCACACAATGAAGTAAAGGCTCCGAAGCGCAGACGAATCGGAGCGACGAAACGGGTTTTACATTTTACAGGTAATGAGGAAATAAAAATGGACGCCAGCACGAAGAGAATACCAAGGATCAGAGACTATTGTATACATATGATACAGATACTTTGTAAAACTGATATTCGCAAAAGTGCAGTGTATTCAATACAGAGTATAGCGGACTGTATTTGTTCACCAAATGCACCAGCTACGCTCGTTTCGTAGTTAAGCGATTATACTAGTTCAGTATCCATCAAACAAACTATGCTAGCTATGAGGTGACAGTCATGGATCAAACAAGAGTCCACGATGAATGATTAATGGCGCAAACAAAACCATTAGGCACAGCACCATACTCCAATTTCCTAAACTGCAATGGCGTTAAAAAGAATACTCTGAATGCGTAAAAACTACAACAGATATGGTAATTTAGACTCCACATATATCATACGATAATGAACACGCATACGTCGTATTGCATGATTTGCCATTTGAGCGTGCGTGCTTTGCTGCGATGTCGCACTTACAGAAGTCTGACTCGATCATTTTTCGTATAAGTCACAAAGCCAACGGGCTTATTCTTTTTATTGCTTTCAATCAAGTAAAACTCCCCCTATCCATACTCGTACAGCCCCTATTTAAAGAAAATACAGATGTCATAACACAAAGGACTCATAATAAATATACACCGTGAGCGACTAAACATTCGAAAATCAATTTATAGATTTTGTACTTTTGGCTGAGATTTTTGGGTACACGTGTCAGAGTTATTTGAATGTGCGGCATACTAGTACTGTCTTCGATATACTGAATGAACGGTAAGATGCATTCATTCATATTACCTCGAATAACATTTCTGCATGCGAATTCTACTAAACCAGAATGTTATCTGCAAACGAAATATAACTGTTCTAATCGTACTACTTCAACTCTGGCCTTCTTTGTTAGTATAGGAGCAAACGGAAATAACTTCAACGCATCCCCTCCTGCTTACACTACTGTTGATTACCCAGCCTACAATGGGACAAGTGCTCCTCCAGCAGATGGCCAGACTCAGGGCAGTTGCCACTCGACTGCTAGTTGCGTGAGCAAGGGAGGTAACTGCTGTTACTGCCAGCTCGTTCATGACCAAAACCAACAGCAGGTGTACCTCTGTTGTCGCTGTCGCACTCCTCAGCCTGCGCACAACCACCAACATCAATATCAGCAACCTATTCAGCCGTACCCTTATCAGTACCAGCAGCAACTTAACCAACAACAACAACAGGCACAGCAGTATCAGCAGCCCTCTCCCCAGAATTACCAGCCTCCTCCCCAGAATTACCAGCCCCCTCCCCAGAATTACCAGCTTCCTCCTCAGCAGTTCCAGCCTCCTCCTCCTCAGCAGCAGCAGGTCCAACAGCAGTCGACTACGATTGTCCAGCAGGCGCACACGACTGTGGTGGTGACCCCTCCCGTGCGTAGAGTGGTGCTCGCCCCCATCATTGCCCCCATCTTCAGGCCTAGGAACCGTCCTCGCGGAGGCGCTACTGTTGTCATTCGTCGCACTTCGGTAAACTCTTCTGACTTGTTGCTCTTGTAGTCATTCTTGTATATCAATGTTTTTAACTCAATCCAGGAGATAATAGCTCATTGCTCATACTACTATTTTTTTTTTCTGTTTAAATGCCTTTTCTTTCTCTAATTCTACTGTTTCTTTGTGTTCTATTCTTCCCGCTATTCGTTTGCTTCAATTGTCCGTCCCATTTCTTCTGCTGTAGTAACACGAGCTCTCCCTAGGTATAATCTGCAGAGCTTTTTTCGTTTGATGCGTCTGGAGATATCTTATTCAAGCACATTACAACACAACGTGTAAAAGTTTCCCGCATTCTATTCTGTATATACAGTTTATGCACACATGCACCTATTTCTATCTTATCTTTCTGTTCTTTTTTTCTATCTCCGTGCCCTCTACCCCGCTTTAGATATCACAAATTATACACAATCAGGTAGTTCAGCTTTATTTGAGAATTTCTTATATCGATATTTGCTCCTGAATTGTTCGACTACGCACATACGTCAGTCTGACGTGTGCTTTGTATTGATAAGCAACCGAAAGATATTTACAAGCATTTTAAAACGAACCAACACGTGTCATTCAATAACAGATAGCTGAGCTGAAATAAATAAGAAAATAAAACAAAATTACTATAACATTCTCAAGATGCAGACCACCTAGAGGGGATACCGCCTTTGTATATTTACATGCATATCGACAAATGCCAATCCTTGCGTAGATATCGTATATGACATTTGGACGATAAATGCGTTGGTATTCGTTTTCTTTCTCTTGTAAAAGAGAGAGGCATCTCACAACCCCTTTGCTAAATCGATCAAGTCAGGGAGAGAAATAGGAGCCCAGTCCCCGTGCGAAGATAGAGCGGAGGAGGACGAGGGAGCAGAGGAAGACGATGCCCTGGAAGACGGGACGTGATAGAAGAGCACGTCGCTCCCGAAGACAATGTGTATCGCCCCGAAGGTGAAGACCTGCTTGCCTTCGTAGTTGGTTTTCTTTCCCAAAGGACAGAACAGGAGGTCGTTCATCACAGCTACTTCTCCCACTATCTCCTTGAACCCAAGGGACGCGGAGGACAACACGTCCGGAGGGGGGCTGAGGTGGTAGATGAGAGAGAGGGCGTAGGGGAGGGCGAAGAAAGGAAAAGGGCGAGGAGGAGGAAGAGAAGGACGACGGGTGAATGACCTTCTCCTTAATCAATGTGTTTTTTATGGAGGAGAGAATAGGAGAGTTGTCCCTCTTATCGATGCTCGCGTTCATAAGATCCAGAGCATACAGAAGCATCGTCCTGGAGGTCTTGGTAGAGAGAAGAGAGGAAGGGAGCACAGAAGTCCACTCCAAATACCAGTCAGCGATCTCAGTCCTCTTGGCTGAAGGCGAAGAGAGCCACGCCGTGAGGGTATCTAGCCACTTGGGGAAGAGGTGCGGTAGGAGGACGTTACGAGCAATGGAGTCGGGGGAGATGTACTTGAGCCAGGGGATGATGATGTCGAGTACCTCGAAGGATTGATCCGATGGATCTACATCCACCTTCCCCATCGCTTCTGCTAGCTTGGGGACGATTGAACTGTCAAGGAAGGAAGCACTATCCTCCTGCGACCATACCCTGGCGCCAGAGGAGAGGTCGAGGACCCAGGGGCCCACTAAAGAGAGGGCAGAAGGATCGGAAGGGTCCCACGAAGAGAGCAGAGAGGAAAGCTTCCTCCTCACCGCAGAGTGAACTGCCCTTAGGCTCATAGGGTGAATTACTGAAGAGGAACGAATTACCGGGGCAGAACACACACAGGGGGCGTCTCCAAGAGAAGAGGGCGAGGGGGACGAAGACGAAGAGGAGGAGGGCGAGGAAGAGGAGGAGGGGAAGGTTTGGGAAACAACAGTATTAGGAGTCCAATAGAAATCGGGTGTTCTAGACTCGACTGAACGGAGGGAAAGGAAGAGGGGAACGGGGAGAGGGGAGGCGAAGGGAAGCAGCCAGGAGTGGAGAGGGACGAGGTCGGTTTGGGGGTTCCACCTGTGAACAGCAGAAAGAAGGTGAGGAACGAAGGCTTCTTCGACTATGGAATGGTACGAATGGGAGGGGAGGCAGCCATGGAGGTGGGACAACAGAGATACAACTGGAAGAATACTCAGCGCACTCCACTCCTCCTTCGCCCCTACTCTCCTTGTGTTCCCCCCGCACTGTTCCATCCTCTCTCCTCCCTACCCCTTATGGAAACGCCACATGAAAGAAACACAGGGGAGGGAAGAGCAACGGAGGAAGAAGGAGAAGAGAGAGAGGGGGAAGAGGGGGACGAAGGGGAAGAGGATGAGGTAGAGGGAAAGGAAGCAGGAGAGTAAGAGTCGTTGTCAACCATTCTTGTGCTTTCATCTGCGTCTCCTTCCACATTCACTTTGCCCATTGCACTCCTTCCCTCACCCCCCGCTGCCTCTCCTTCTCCGCCAACGTTATTGAGGGTAGAGGAGAAAACAAAGGAAGGAGGCAAGAGGGGAAAGTAAGGGAGTGGTGAGGAAGGGGATCCCATTGTCCCATAGATACGAGAAGAGAAGGCTTTAGGATTCCATCGATGAGGAGGAGGAGGGCGGAAGCTTGCTCGTCTTCCTCTAGTTCTCTCCTCCTGAGTCTAATACCTATGGCTTCCCCTCTTCTTCTTGCCTTCGCTACCTCAGCAGCCGCAGATTCAGCGGAAGAGGGAGCAGGCTCAGACGAAAGGGGCAGAGAGGAGGATGAGGAGGACGAGAGGGACAGAGAGCGCATGAATTTTGATACCGCTAGGCGGATGAGGTTGGGAGAGGAAAGGAAGGCTGCACTAAGAGAGAAGAGAAGGTGAATGAGAAGGGAGGAGGAGGGCGTTAGGAGGGAGATAGGGTCGAAGAGGAAGAGGGGGGAGGACGAGAGGGGGAGGACGAGAGGAGCGAGGGCTCAGAAGGCTCGGCGAAAGAAGTTCGAAATGCAACAGGAGAGAGAAGGGGGTGGAGGAGGCGGGGGTGGAGGAAGGGAATGCCACCCGCTCTATCCTTCCATCAAGGGGCCTCCATCCTTTGACTATGCGAGAGAGGAAGGGATGTGAGAGAGCGGGGAGGAGGGCAGAGAGGCGGAGGGAGGAAGCGAGAAGAGGGTGTTGCTCGTGCATTCTAATCACTCCTTTCGCGACTTCTACCACTGCCTCCGCACTCATCCCAATCACTGCTAAGTCAGAGAGAATGACGACGGAGGAGGAGGAGGACGCAGAGGAAGAGGAGGAGGAGGCGGATGAGAGGGAAATAAGGGTTGTTTTGTATTTCAACGCGATTGCTGTCTCGTCCTCCTCTGCCATCTTCTGCATACGCTCCATCTCCTCCTCCACTCTTCTCGCCTCCTCCACCTCCTTCCTTGCCTCTTCCCTCCTCCTCTCCTTTTCAGCCAACTCCTCCCTAGCCTTCCTAGCCGCTGCCTCCGCCTTTCTCCTCTGCCTCCCCATATTGAGGATCGTTCGTTCGCACTCTTCTACTAATACACCTAAGTTGTGTTCTAGCTCTGGTAAGTACGTGCCAGAGGCCCCAACCCCCGTCTCCCTCTCCCTCTCCCTCTGTTCTTGATCCATCTCCCTCGCCTTCTCCATCACTCTCCCTATCGCATCCCACTCCTCTCCTCCCCCCACACCCCTAAGCCTCTACCCTCCAACCCTCTTCCTCCGAAATATCCGTCGCTCCATACGCTCTCCAAATGGCCAGAACGAAGGTCGGATGACTTCGTGAGTCTCACAGTCTCTCCCCTCATGTCGTAGATTACGTTCTCGTCTCCTGCTTCTCCATCACCAGCTCCCTCTACCCCTTCCCCTGCCCCCACATCCTCATCCCCTCTTAGAACTGAATCCACCTGAGACTCGAACTCCCCATTACCCACACCCCCTCCGACGGGCCTAGCTTCTTCAACAAGTCTTCCACTGACATCCCCATCTTCCTCGCTGCCTCCTCCGCTGCCTCTCTCTGAAGGTCAGCGACCGACTTTATCTTTCCCTCTGTCCCCTCTCCCTTCCTCCACGAAGCCTTCTGCTGACTCTTCTTTTTCCTCAGCTCCTCCGCATCCTTATCCCTCCACTTCCTGTCCTCTTCCTCCTGCTTCATCCTCAACGAGGGGTCCACCTCGTCGTTCTTGACCTCCTTCACTGATCCCAACCCAGCGTTCTTGGGCCTCACCATCACCTGCACAGGGTTCACTATTCCCTGTTCTTCCTTTCCCAACGCCCCCTGAACCCGTATTTCAGCAACATCTTTAGCCCAAATCCCTTTGTGCTCTTTTCGAAGCTTCCAAAGTCTTTGTCGAGACGGATGGCTGCTCTAGGACGAGCAGAGGACGAAGGGAGAGGCTCAACCGCCTCCTCCACAGCTGGCCCTATTCCATTCTGTGCATTCAATTTTTTAGACGCCTCCTCACTCGCCTTGGAAGGCTCCATTACTCCACTCGACACGAATACCATAGGCTTAACTAAAATAGAGGCAGCAGAAACCACTTGGAAATCCTTTTGAGGCTTCCCTTCATCGTCGCTGTCATCTATCTCCTGCGCCCACTTTTTATACATGCTCTGCTCTTCTTTCGAAAGTCCTGTCAAGGATTTTCGCAGAGCATCATCCATCTAAACAATTTGGATAGCGTATGTTAAATATTTGCGGTAGATATGATCGAATTCGGATGTTTGACACGAATAAAAAAGCGTTCGAGCAGAGGTTAGTATTCGATCGTAACTTTTCATACGCATACCTGTATATGTTCAATTTAAACAAAACTACAAATGAAAGGATACTACATATATTAGTGTTTTATATGCATACGAGAAATTCTATCTAAAATGAAAAGACAAATGTATTCATAATTTCCTCTAAAAGCTATTTGCTTTGTAGCAAACGAATTTCTCATTTTGTCTGGGTCATTTGACTCACTGCTTCAAGTGCAGCATTTACAAGTACTACGCAGTTAACTTAAGTCTATTCGAGAAGAATTCGCATACAAAAATGAATCATAAATATTTCAAATACTTTATTAAATAACTGTGTTGAAAATCCGCGCATTGCGGTAGACTAAAAATTACTATAGATGACTTGAAAGATGGATAAAAACATAACTTTCTCCATACATATAATATTCAAAAGTTCGCTGCATTTATGCACACACTTTGAATAAATGTGACAAAAAATAGACAAAAATGCCATTGAAAAGAATATACTAAAAGAAAAGAAAAAAATAAGAAGAACAAGCGAAAAGTAATAAAAAAAACAAAGACAAAAAAAAAACTACAAATAAGAGATGACCGCATAAATTGACTAATTATTAACTAATGCATTACAAAATGTACAGGGGGCAATACATGGGAATTATGCACACACAACAAAGACAAAAAAAAAAAAAGGAAAGAAAAAAACAGGAAAGAAAAAAACAGGAAAGAAAAAACAGGAAAGAAAAAAGAAAAGAACAAAAAAAAGAAACAGGAAAGAAAAAAGGAATCGGGTAAGATAAATGAAGCCCAAGAAGACGACCTTACTCAGCGATAGAGCTGAGGCTGCCCCTAGGAAGGTCGCTCTGACCTCGGGGAATCGCCTGTAAGGGGACGGATGACTCTGCGGTGGAGATTAGTTCTGGGACGTGCCCTTGATTCATTTGGTTGTAGAGCTGGTCTTGCTCTTCTTCCTGTTGCCTATTTGTGTTTTGAGACATGTGGAACAACAAGTGGGCCTCCTGCTGCTGCCTTCTCTCCTTCTGCAGCATCTCCAGCTGTAAGTTGAAATAGTCGATGGGGTTGCTTCGAAGTCCTTGCAAGAGAGCTTGTTTCTCCTGCTGGTTCTGGCTAGACTGGAGCTTTGCAGTCTCAGTCCTTTCCATGCTCAATAACATCTGCTGTTCCGCGTACTGCTGGACTTTTTGCGCATCTTGAGGGTACGTAGCCATGTGTTGGGAGACCTTCTGGCAATATAGGTTGTGGCATTGCAGAGCCTTCTCCATGACTTGCCTGAGACTGTTTTCTAGGTTCGACTGCTCTACGTTATAGCCCGCTACAGTTTGCTTGATCATTTCTAAGATATACACGTCCTCTTCAGAAAATATTCCCTTCCTCTTGATTCCCTCCTCCAAAATGCTCATCTCCATCTTGAGAGAGTAGAGCCTCTGAAGACTGTCTTGCAAAGGGATTTGGATTTGTTCATACTGCGTTTTTTCCTCCATCATCTTCTGCAGCTGCTTAACCAAGAGAGCATCCTCCGCCTTTTTCTTTTTCTTTTCCTCGTTAACTTTCTCCATCCAGTGTCCTCGCATCCCGGCGAGAGACTCCATCTTTTCCAGGCAGTGTTGTGCTCTGGGCTGGAGGGGGATATTGAGTCCGAAGACAGAACATATGCTCCGGTCTACCGTTTCGATGATGCACGCTGCTTCATGAGCCTTCTGGATTGTCATGTAAAACATATCCGGAGTGATCTTTTCTTGGTTCCAGTCGGTCTTATCGTCCATCTTCCTGATTATCGAGGAATGTAGCTGGTCAAAGATGTTGCAGCACTTGTGCAGTGATATCAATTGGTCTACTACATACTCCTTCCTCCCCGAGAAACAGTGGCAAAGGTTCCGGGGGAATGTAGGGTGAATGACATAGCTCATATCCAGGGATTTATCGGTGGATGAAGCGGAGAGGGTGGGGGAGGAGGAGGGGGAAGAGGAGGTCTTCGCGGAGTCCATGGAAGGGAAGAGGAGGGGATCGGAAATCAAGTTAACCACTTCTAACAGAGCGCTGGCTCTATTTGTATCATAGGCAGGGGAGAGGGGGAAAGGAGGTATTAGTATCGAAAAACAACCGAGTCTCACTTCCCCCGCTTCCTCTCTGTCTCCCTCTCCTCCTCCGTTGTCTGCTCTCGCCTCATCTCCCTTCGCCTCCACCACCTTCTCTATCTCATCATCGCACATTGCACCGGACGCGAGGTGGAGGTCAGGCCCGATATCGGCCGAGCTCTTGCCCTGATCTCCGCTTTCGTTGCTGAAGAGAGAACAAGTGGATCCCCTGGAAACGGAAGAGGAAAGAGGAGACTCCTGAATGTGGAGGCTAACAGGGCTGAAGGAGGAGAGCGACGAAATAGATGAGGACCTAGAGGAGGCGGGGGAACGGGTGGGAGAAGGAGTGGGAGGAGAGAGCACAGGACCCTTGGGTTTCCCGTTGGGATCGCTGCATCTTCTACCCCTCATACTAGTGTTCTTGAGGAGAGAGAGAGAAGAGGGCCTGGTCTGAGTCTCAGGAAGCTCCTGTTTGCTTGCGTGGATAAGGGAGTGGAGCTGGGCAGGAGAAATAACATTCGAGTCATGGAGGTCCTGGGGAAAGGGGAAGACGTCAGAGGAAGAGCAGCGAGGAGAGGACTGGGAGGGGGCAGCAGGTGGGGGAGGAGGGGACCGGTTGGGAATGAGGTAGGTTTGAGAAGGGAGGTTGATGGGGTTTCTCAGATCTTGGAGGTCTAAGAGGGGAGAGAAGAGCCCAGAGTCGGTAGAAGATACTCCCGGTCCCTTCCCGCCAGCTCCCTTTTCCCCTGCTTCTGCTCCCGTCTCTGCCTTTGCTTTCGAAGAGTCAGATGGCGAGTAAACCAAGTCCCATTCGTCGTAGAAGGAAGAGAGGGTGGGGTCGGGTTGAGGAGAAGGGCGAGAGGAGGAAGGAGAGGAAGAGGAAGAAGAAGAGGAAGAGGAGGAGGGGAAAGGGAAGGCGTTGACAGGGGAGGCGGAGTGGATGACGACAGAAGACGAGAACTTAGCGTTGACGGTCGATGTGAGGTCCTTAACGATCCTCAGTATTCTCTCCCTGCATATCTCTGCTGCTCGATTCGCGAGTAGCTTGTCGTCGATAATCCCCCCTAGCACGGACGAAGAGAAGAAGGAGGACGTGGAAAGTGCGGGGAGCAAATACCTTTCAGAAGATACGAGTAACTGTCGAATTTAGCGATGCTTCCTCCTTTTGACCCAGAAAGAATAGACTTCGTAATCGGACTGAGTGGAGAGAAAGACTGAGAGAAAGAGAAGGGAGAGATGGAAGAGTGAGAAGATTTTATCGAAGAGAAGAAAGGGGAAGAGCCAGAGGAGATCAGGGGGTTCGCGTTCTCCATTATCGAAATACTCCCATTAGCCGACATGATGGCTGCCCCCACATCCACGATTTTCGCGCCCTCTGCGCCCGTCTTCTCGCTTCCTCCCAGCTTACCCTCCTTCCCTTCCTTCACATCTTTCTCTGAGACTCCCTCCGCTCCGTCGACAGGATCGGATGAGAAAGACGTGCCCGAGAGGATTGCAGAAACTTCCCTCTTGAGGGAAGAGAAGACCTGGGAGAAGAGGATGTCCACTTGAGTCAGAGTCACCACCACACCTTTCAGGCTCTTTCCCTTCGTCTTCTTTTCCTTGGACCCCTTCCCCTGGACAGAGGAAGGGGGGCAAGGGGAGAGGAGGAAGATGTGGGAGAAACAGAGGGGGGAGCAGAGGGAGAAGAGGAGACAGAGTCTAAGAGCTGGTTGAGAAGGGAGACAGTCTTCGTGAAAAGGACTTCTCCCTCGTTTTGAATCACAGAGAGAGTGACGACAACTACATCACCGTCTCTGTACACCACTCCCATACCACTCTCCTCCTCTGCCTCCTCTGCCTCCCCCACCCTCTCTCCCTCTGCCTCTCCTTCTTTTTGACCCTCATCCTCCTTAGTCTTCGTTCTCTCCTCATTCTTTTGCTCTACTTCCTCGCTTGCCTCATCCGGAGAAGGAGAAGAGGAAGGCTGTGAGTGATGAATGAGAGGAAGAGGGAGGTTTGCGTTGTAAGAGGAGGAGATGGTAGCGAGTGGATCGAACAAGAGCTGCAGGTTCAATGCCTGCTCCTTAGCCCCCTTCGCCTCTTCCCTGTCCTTGGCCAACGAGGGGAGGCTCAAAGAATGGGTAGAAATCCTCCTCATCCACGGAGTACAGATAAGTGCTGAGGGAGACGCGGAGGAAGGGGAGAAAGGGGCTCCGCAATTGTTGGCGGAGGGGGAAGAAGAGGAAGTCAGTGGAGATGAGGACGAGGAAAGAGAAGGCAAAGTGGAGAGTGGAGGGAGCGCCAGTAATTGGTTGCTGCGCTCTCCCCCAGACCCCGAAACCACCCCTGGAGGCCTACTCGGCCCTCCCACCCCATTCCCACCGGCAGGAGAGGAGCCCTGGGACTGATGCTTCATAGGAACTGAGCCCTCCCCATCTATCTCCCTCTCTTTTTCTCTCTCCCTCTCCTCTCTTTCCTTCTCAACATCTCTTTCTCTCTCTATCCCGCGGGGGTGGAGAGGGGGAAGCTCCAGGTATGGAGTGGGAAAGAGCGGAGAAAAAAGATTGCAAGAGGCGATAGAAACCTTGATCTTCCTCCTCCCCCTCCTCTCCTTCTTTTCCTGCGCAGCGAAGGCAGGGGAAGGAAGACAGAAGGAGGCAAGCGTGGAGGAGTGGCCCGCCGAAAGACGAGAGGAGATCGATGCAGAGCGTAGTGAAGAGGGAGAAGCGACAGAGGAGGAAGAAAGCCGCCTAGAAAAAGGGCCTGCGCCATCTCCCACAGCTGACCCCCTCCTCTTCGAAATACCGAGCGAGGAGGGAGGGTAGACGAGCACCCTGGGCAGAGATATTTCCTCCACTGAGCTGAGCTCAATGTCCCATTGGAGGCTCCTCTCGTTCTTCAACATGTCCTCTGCTGACAACCATACTCCCCCTCCACTGCCCTCCTTCCTCACCTTGGCTGCCTCCCCTCTCCCCTTCTGACGCTCGTCTTCTTCTTGCTCCGGATCCACCTTTCCTTCCTCTCTATCTCTGGCCACGGAAGAAGACGAGGAGTAAGAAGAAGAAGATAATGAAGATGAAGATAATGAAGATGAAGATAAAGAAGAAGAGGAGGAGGAAGAGGAGGGAAAGGGGATGGTTGAGGGTGATAAGGAGGAGGACTGGAATGGGTCAGGATCAGAGTTATAGCCCAAGAACTGCGAAAGGAAGCCGAAGCTATAAGTGTTGAGAGGAACGAAGACTCTCTTGCACTCCGTCTTTGATCCAACGAACACAGAGGAGGAGGCAAAGGAGGACGTAGAGGCGAAGGCAGTGGCAGAAGCAGTGGCAGAGGCAGAAGCAGAGGAAGAGGAGGAATAAGAGCAGGACGAAGAGGATTGGTGAGAAGACAGAGGCAGGGACCGGGAAGAAGGGGCTGAGTAGGAAAAGGAAGGGGAGCGAGGACGGAAGGCGGTGGAGTCATGGGAAGGGGAGGAGTCGGAGGTGGGGGAGGGAGAAGGGGAAGAGGAGGCGAAGGAGGATTTCTCAGAAGAAATGTCGAGCGTGAAGAGGGATGAAGGGCTAGACTTGGAGAAAGAAAGGAAGGAGGGGGTGAGGCGGATTGGACTGAAAAATATGAGGCGGGAGGGAGGAGAAGAGACCGAGTGGAACGTTGGATTGCCGAAAACGCCGCCAGGAAGGAGGGTTGAAGAGGAACAATGCGAGGCGGAGGAGGAAGCAAGAGGCAGAGGGGAGGAGAAGAGGGAAGTGGACAGAGAAGGAGTGATGGAAGAGGCGAAGGAAGAATATGAAGTGTATGAATAAGGAGAGTACAAGTCGTGCGATGACTGGGACTGAGACAGGGAAGCCTTGGCGAGAGAAGAAGAAACATAGGAGGAGACTAAGGAGAGGAGATAGACTAGGTTGTAGGCCACAGGCACGGAGAAGAGGGGAGAGAGAAACGGAAACATGCGAAGGAGAGAGCAGAAGTACCCTCTTCCTCTGTGTAGAGCAACGAGGGGGGAAGGAGGGCCAGGGTGTTTTTATTGGGCGGAGGGACGAGTGGGGAGGAGAAGAGCGCGGAGGAGGATGAAGACGTTGAATTAGAGTGAGCCCAGAGAGACTCTCTTCTCCTGGACTGAAGGAGAACCGTGAGCGGAGAGCACGAGAATGATGGGGAAAGAGCGTAGGAAGCAGAGAAAGGCAGAGAGGGAGAGAGGGAAGTAGACGAGGGTCCCAACGAATATGCAAATAAAGCAGGAGAAATCAATACTTGAGGTTTCGAAGAAGAGAAGGGAGCAGACGATGAGACGGAGGAGGAGGAAGGAAGCGGAGGGATGATGCTGGTCGAAGATTCCTTTGAAGACGAGGAAGAGGAAGAGGAGGAGGAGGAGGGGGTGAGGATGGAGATGAAGAGGAAGAGGAGTGGGGAGTGGACGAGGAAGAGCCAGCCAGAGAAAAAGAAGAAGTTGCAGGAGTAGAGGACTGGTTTGCCCACTCCCCGCTCCCCTCTCTCTCCCTTTCTCTTTCCCTTTCCCTCTGTCTTTCTCTTTCTCTTTCTCTTTCCTTCTCTCTTGCCATCACCACCTTAGCTCCCGTCTTCTTTTCTATCATGATTCTCTTCATGTTGGGTATCCCAGGGGTAATGGGGATAGGGCGCGAGAGCGATGAACTACTGATAGAAGAGGAAGAGGAGGAGGGGGAAGAGGGAGAGGAGGGAGAAGAAGGGGGAGACGGGGAAGACGGGGAGAGAGGAGGGGACTGGGAAGAGAGAGGAAAGGGGAAAGGAAAGAGCTAAGAGAAGGAGAGGAGGATGCATTGGAGTGATAATGGGAAGGGAGAGAGTCCAGAGGAGAGAGGGAGGATAGAGGAGACAAGGTCTTGCTATTCCGGTTTTGATTAGAGAAAGGGAACAGGGAGGAAAACAGAGAGGCTCCACTAGGTCTCGAACCGCTTCCCTTCCCGCCCTCTCTCTCTCCGTAACACTTAGCCTGCGCGTCCCTCGCCTCCCTCTCCCTTTCGCTCTCCTTCTCCGTCTCCATCTCCCTCTCCTTCTCTCTTTCGTTATCATCCCTCTCCCTCTCCCTCTCCCTCTCCCTCTCCTTCTCGCCTTTGCTGTTCTTCGACAGCCCACTCGCTGATGCGTTCCCTGCCTCCATCTTCCTCTCCGGTGACTCTCCCACTATGGTCCAGGACCCAGTGCCTTCCCCCACTCTCTTTAGCCCCACTCCCCAAGATGAACTGAAGGTCTCTTCGATCGAATCGCTTACTGTGCAAGACTTAATGAGGTTGTCTCTGGAGGTCACATACGCTACCAACACGCTCTCTTCCTTCCAAACGGAAACGCACTGCAACACCAACTCAAACAAGTCCACTCCCTCCTCTGCCCCTCCCCCTCCTCCCGATACATTCGATCCTGCTCCATCGTAGCCGTATTCGTCCCCTCTTCCTACTTCTTCGCCAATGCTCGCTCCCCTCTCCCTCTCCCTCTCCCTTTCCCTTTCCCTCTCCTTCTCCCTCTCCCTTCCCCCTCTCTTTCTCCTCTCTCTCTCTATGAGCGTGTCCTTTGATATTTTCCTTTGCCCACCACTTGCCATTGGGCTGGACCTTAGCTGGTGGGGGAGAAGAAGCAGGAGAGAAAGTGGAAGGGGGGTCGCGGACGATGACTCGAGAAATAAAGAGGCATGTGGGTGCCTCGAAGAAGAGGGAGAGAGAGGGGATTGATTCCTGGACGACGAAGCAGGAGGCGTAAGGGAAGAGAGGGGCGAGGGGGAGGAAAAGATAGTCGATATGGCAACCGGCACATCAAGGTCAAAAAGATATGCAATGGCGGGAGAGGAGAGCGCTGTTTTCCTCGACGCCCTTCCGCAGCAAGTAGCCGAAGAAACGGCAATGCGGGCGAAGACGTGGAGAGAAGAACAAACTCAGCCAAGAGCCACTGCTCGTACGCTACGTGAGGAGGGGAAGAGGAGGAAGGAGAATTAGACAAGTCACTCCTCCCTTCACCGGTTCTTCCTCTCCTTATCCTTGCTCCATCCCCGCAGCTGTTCCCTTTAGCTCCCCCACTAATCTCTTCATCTCCTTCCTCTCCCCTCCCCCTCGCCTTCGTCTTCTCCCTCGCAGTCAGATTCAGCTTCATAGTCATCATCCTTCTCACTCTCCTCATCCTCCATAGCTCTCTCTCCTCGCACCGCGCCCCCTTTCACCATTGAGAATTCTCTTTCCCTCGCCTTCAACACATGCTCATTCTCCCTTCCTCCTTCTTCTCTCACCACCCCCTCCCCATGCCTTTGGGATTCTCCCTCCTCCCCTTCCACTTCCATTCCAAATGTGTACCTCGTCTTCTTGGAGGTTCTTCCACTTGTAATGAATTCGGGAGCTTTGGCTGAAGCAGACGTGGATGAAGAAGACAAAGAGAGAGGGGGAGAGGAAGAGGAAGAGGACGAGGAAGAAGAAGACGAAGAAGAAGAGTAAGACGAAGAAAGGCGATCAGTCCGAGTTGGTTCCAGGATCCTCTTTCTGTCCTTCTTGCTCCTGTGTTTTTTCTGGTTCGAAGATGAGAGCATGAGGATCTGCTTGAGGATGGATTTTTTTCCCGACCCAGGGACTCCCATGAGAACAAGGCCAAGGGGAGGGGGAGAAAGAAAGACTCCGTCCGCTGTGTCGGAGGATGATACTGATAGTACCGATAAAGTCGAAGGCGAAGAGCACAGTTTCCCACTATGCAACTGGGAAAGGCGCATCACGCTGTTATTTGAAAAACAATCCCCTTCTCCTTCTCTATCCCCCTCTCCTTCCCCTTCCCCTTCCCCTTCTCTACACTCCTCGCTTCTCTTCCTCTCCTCTCCCTGGGAATGAGTCAGCATGAGAACAGAACTTTTCCTCTCGGAAATCTCATTCTCCCTCTCTTCAATCACCTTCCTCAACTCCTTTCCCTTGTTCGGCTTCTGGTTTTGCTTGTCTGACATCATTGGGACGTAGAGGAAGGTGGACGGGGCGAAGAAGGACATCCTCATGCGACTAAGTTTCTCTTCAAGAGAGAGAGGAGGTGGGAGGGACACGACTGGGGTGCGGAGAGATAGAGAGAGGAGGCGAGAGGGGTAGATGGAGCGAACGATGAGGGAGAGGAGGGTGATGGAGGCCTTTCTCTTCTGAGAAGGACTGGTGGCGAACGAGGAGATCAGATCCTTAGCCTGCGGTTTGAAGAGGAAACCGTGGGAAGTAGCTAGCAGAGCCTCTCTGCATACTCCCACACACGACTCCAACGAAAGCGAAGGGATCGCAGATGCAGAGAAATGAGGGGGAGAAGGCGGAGTGATAGGGCGAGCCATGTGGGAGGACTGGCTGAAGAATATGGAGGGGGTAGGGAAGAAGGGGAGGAGAAAGGGGTGTGCCGTTGATAGCACAGAGGAAAGGGGGCTCGGAGAAGTGGAGAAAGATTGCTCGGCCTGAACTTTCTGTTCTGACAAGTAGAGAGGCACTGAGCACAACGCTGAGGCAGAGGAAAAGAGGGCTCTGAGAGAAGAGGGCATAATAAGACACATTGAGCGGGGAAGGCACACGTCTGACGCAGATGAAGGCGAGGAAAACAGCACGCAGAACAGATCTCCCAGGTCTCCGTAGAAGCTCTTCTCCTCGGTGAGTCTCTCTTTGAATTGGGAAGAGCACCGCTTAAGCTGAGGGGATGCGAGGGAGAGGGAAAGGAAAAGAAGAGGGAGGGGTAGTTTGAGAACGTAAGTATTGAGTTAGATGTGGAATCGACGATACACGAAAGACATGGGAACGAACAGAAAGAGAATAAGGAAAAATGAGTGAATAGGGGTGGAGTGAGTTGTAAAAATAGCAAGCGGAATCGAATGAGATGTAGTACATAGACAAGACATATCCTAACAATAACATTAAGAACAAGAAGAATACGCAAAGAAAAAGAAAAATAAGATTGCGCAGAAGAGAAGTAGAATACGCAGAAGAAGAAAAAGAAAGCTATGAGATTACCATTTTATCCAATAGAATGGAAAAGAGGCCGAAAGACGTGAGTGACTGTGACTTAGCAATGAAGCGAGTGCCTCCTCTTCCGCTGAGAGCGCAGCACACGGTGTCATCTTCAGCATGGGCAGACTCATCCCATGTCTCTCCCATCTGCACTCTTGTCTTCCTGCCTTCTGTTCCAGGCCCTAGCTCCCCCTCCATCCCTCCTCCTGCGGTCATCTCTTCTTCTCCCCTGCTCAAATTGTGGGAGCAAGACGAAGAGGAACCGGGGGTAGGATGATGAGAGGAGAAGGAGGAGTAGAAGGGCGAAGATATTGAGAGCGGGTGTATGGAAAGAAGTAAATGAGATATCGAGGGGGTGGGGACGGCCGAATAGCAGTTGGGGCAGATCACAAAGGGCGATGAAGAGGGAGAGAGCGTAGGGTGAGGGGAGGGAGAAAGCGAAGAAGAGGACCGAGAGGAAAGAGATGGAGGACAGAAAGGGGCCACCGTCTCAACGGGGGGAGAGAAGGGGGAGTAGGGGGAGAGGGGGAAGAAGGAGGAAGGGGGTGAGGAGTTCGACGAAAGGAAGGGGGAAGAAGACGCAGAGTATGACAAAGGCAAGGAGGTAGGGAGAGAGAACGATGAAGGCGAAGAAACCAAGTGCGAGTATTGAAAAAAAACCTCGAATAAAAACAAAATGCTTTTAGAATGAGAGAGAGAAGGAGCGCAAAAGAGGGAAAAAGAAAGGGGGAAAGGGGTGTACCCAGAAGACGAGGAAGGAGAGGGGGAGTGGTGGGGAGGAGAAGATGCAGACAAGCAAGAGGACGATGAGGGGGCAGATGAGGATGGTGCATAAGAATTGGTAGAGAAGGAAGAGAAATAGAGAGGAAGGGTGGGACCGGAAGAATGGAACCTCTTCACTTTCTCTCTTTCCCTCTCCCTCTCCTCCCTCTCTTTGTTCCTCTCTCTGCCCCTTTCTTTCTCCTTGCCAGCCCTTTCGCTTCCGTCTCTACTTGCCTCGGCCTCCTTCGCCTTGTCAAGAGTAGGGAGACAGAGAGCGTCTATCCAGGAAGTGTGGAGCCTGGAGGAAGAGATAAGGAGAGTCCTCACGAACGTATCCTGGGAGGTGAAGAGAGTGCGTGAGAGGAGGAGCAGGAGGTTGAGGCTATAGTGCGCGGTCTTCGTTGGCTCAGAGAAGGACTCGGCAACCCTTAAGAGAACATTTTTGAGGACGAGGAGACACGAAGTGCTGATATTCAGCCTGGTGCTGCATAGGCTTTCCGCCAACAGACGTTTCTCGGCTGCCTCCTCTTCCCTCTTGCTCCTCTTTCCGAACCTCTTCGTCTCCACTCCTACGCTAGGTGCTTCTTCCGTGGCCAAACTGCCATCCTTCTTTCCCTCTCGCTTGTCTTCTTTCCCTCCCTTTTCCATCGCTCTCTCCTTGTTAGACTCGTTCCTCCCTCTTCTTTTTATGCCCTTCCTCGCTCCCTCTTCCTCCTTCTTACCTCCGACTGAGAAGGAAATACCCTTCTCTGACTCCCTCTTTTGCATCAGTAATTCCAACATGTCTAACCGGCTGTGGAGGCATAGGCGAGAGGGGGAAGAACAGGTGCAGGTAGAGGGAGAGCAGGCCGGAGCAGGGGATGAGAAAGGCCGAGAGAAAGGTAAGAATGAAGATGATGAAGATACTGAAGTGCGGGTGGAGGAGGAGATAGAAGAGGAGGAGAGAGAAGAGGGAGTAGAAGGAGGGTCCCTCATGAGGGAATATATCTGGTCAGTTATGCAGAGAAAGAGGAGGCAGGAGGAGAACGTCGAGATAAATACTGATGAGTGGGGGGCGAGTAGGAATAGAGGGCCGGTGACCATAGAAGAAGACGACTCCTCGATCGGAGCAGGGGGTAGAAACATTGAAAGAGAAGGGGGAGGTGCGTTTTGGTTTGAAAGAGAAGGGAGAGCGGTCTGAGCTGACGGAGAAGCAGAAGAAGAAGGGGAAGAAGAAGGGGAGGAGGCGGACGAGGGGGAAGAGGCCGAGTTACGTAGGAATGAGCTAGAGGCAGAAGACGAAGAAGACTGGTTTTGCTTGGAGACGTGAGGAGGAAGAAGGAGGAGAATGGAGAGAGAGGAAGGACAAACCGCTTCAGAGAAGGCGAGCTGTCTGTCGGAAGAGCTCTGGTATCCGATTCTACCGATTGAAGACAGCCTCCTCCTCCTCCCCCGCCCTCTCCTGCACTAGCGCCAGGTAATGGAGGGTGGGTAGAGCAGGATGCCTGTGAAGAAGAAAATGAAGGGGCGAGGGTGGGGGAGAAGAAAGGAGATGACGAGGGAGACATTGAAAACAAAGACGAAGGCGAGAGAGGGGACTGGGTGGAGGAAAAGGAAGTGGTAGGATTGGAGAAGGGGGTGGATATGGGAGAGAGGGGCGAGGACTGGGCAAAGGAAAGGGTCGGGGTTCTAGCGAGGAGGTAAGCGGGGGAGGGGAAGGGGAGGAAGATGAAGAGAAGGAGGCGGCAGAAGAGGTCGATGAGCGGTCATAGGGGGAAATACTAGGAGAGGGTGTGGTGGAGGATGAAAACGATTGGGAGAAGGGTGTGGAGGAGGGAGAGGGCGCGGGAGAGGAAGAAGGGGTGGAGGCGAAGGAGTACTTGTTGAGGGAAGCACGGTCCTTGTTGGAGTCGTAGGAAACGAGATAGACACTCACCTCGGAGACGATTTCAATGACCGAGTCCAAGATAGAATCCATGAACTCAGAAGGCAGAGAAGCAGGAGGCAGGGAGGAGAGGGGTGGGGGACGAGCCCACGCTTGCGATGAGAGAGATGAGCGTGCCGAGGAGGAGGAAGAGGAAGTGGAGGAGGAAGATAGAGGATTAGAAGGGGGGGAGAGGCAGACGATGAGGAAGAGTTCGCGTGCAAAGCGAGTGAGTCCAGCAGAAGGAATGAGAGCCAGAGGTTCCACCCTCCATGCAGAGAATCCAGTCCAACTCCCATAAGATGATCCAAGGGAGAAGGGAGGAGGAAGGGCACTGCATTGGACGTGGAGGAGGGCAGAGAGCTCTCAAGACGAGCTGTGTTCGCCTTCATCTTTGATACGTCATGCCTAACAGTCATCGAGTCGTATGGAGACTTTAGCGCTGATAGATATGTAGCAAAAGCGGGGAGGGAGGAGGAAGAGGGGCAGGGGGAGGGAGGGACGGGGGAAGAAGAAGAAGAAGAAGACGAAGAAGAAGACGAGGAAGACAGAGAAGAAGAGGAGGTAAACGGAGAGACGAGCTGAGAAAGGGACTGTAGAATTGACGAAGAGGGAGAGAGGGCGTCGCTTTGTTTTTTTCTGTCAGTCCTTGCTTCTGCCCTTCCCTCCTCCACCGCCCCAGGCTGATCCCCCTGAGTCCCCTCGTCTGCTTTAGAATGCGATTTGGAAAAGTGAGTAGAGAGCGAAGAGACTGCGAGAGAGATGTCGACTGAGGAGAAAAGGGAGAGGCCGTGGGCAGCTGACTTAGACTGTATAAACAAAGTTCTGGTTCGTTTCAACAAGCACGATCGGAGGGAGAGGGAAGACGAGAGGCGGGGGAGAAGGAGGAGGAGGGGAAGGAAGGTGTGGGTAACGACTGGTCTCTCCAGCTGGTCCTTCCCAAACACAGATGCCCTGCTTTGTCTCCTCGACCTATGTGCGTATAGTTCAGTACCTGATCCCCTCCGGACCCACCCGTAGTGTCCCTGTCTCTCAGCTCCACCCAATCCTCCTCTTCCTGCAGATGTCCTCCCCGTCTCCATGCGTCCTCCTGAGCCTCCCTTCGTCCCTCCGCTTCCTCCCACTCCCCCTCCGCTTCCTCCCACTCCCCCCGCGACGCCCATCTTCCATGTCCCCTCTGTCCTCCCCGACCCCAACCCCAAACCCCCCTGCGAGTAGTCCAAGCCCTGCCTTTGTTGGTGGTTCTGGATCTGGAGATGGTTAAAGTGAGAGAGCGAATGGAGGTGAGAGTGAGGATACGAATGCAAGTGGGAATGGGAGAGATTATTGTTTTGAGGCCCGTATATCTGACTTTGACTCTGACTCTGCATTTGCATGAGGTTACTGTGCCCTATTGCGTGATGATGGCCCGTTAATTGGTTTTGACTGTGCATTGGAACTTGCTTCAGAGAGCTATAACCGCCCATATTAGCAGCAAGAGAAGGAGAGGGTTGTTTATGGGGCAAGGGAAAGACTGAAGCAGAGGGGGAGAAGGGGGAAGAAGAGCTCGTCAAAGGGGAAAGAGAGCCCTGGAATGAAGTAGTAGATGTGGTCGCTGGAGATTCCAAAGAAAAGGAGGGTCCCATGGGGAAGGCAAAAGGAGGAGAATGAATAGAAGAAGAGAGGGACGAGGGGAAGGAGGCAGAGAGGGGAGAAGGAGATGGGGAAAGAGAAGCAGGGACAGAAGAGGGAGAAGGAGGGGAAAGGAGGAACGCTCAAGTCGTAAGTCTTTCCCTCTCTTCCCTCTCTTCCCTCTCTCTCTCTCTTTGTCTCCCTTTCCTCTTCTTGATTCCCTCTCGCCTCCCCTTCCTCCTGCCCCCACTATCTCCTGCTCCGACTCGAAGTCAGAAGAAGTGAACACCATAGATGAAGAAAAGTACGCAGATGAGGGAGAAGAAGGAGAAGAAGGCGAAGATGCGTAAGAGGAGAAAGAGAAAGGTGATGGGGAAGGAGGAGGGAGGCAGAACGAGGGATGGAGGTGAGATAGAGCGATGAAACACGATTCAAACGATGTCCAGTGGAGTAGGTCAACTACGTTGTCGAAGAACTCAGAGGAAGAGCAGTCAGAAGAGAGTGAGGAAGAGGATGAGGAAGAGGATGAGGAAGAGGATGAGGAAGAGGAACAAGAATGAGAAGGAGCTGCGGACGAAGGGGAAGACGAAGGGGAAGACGAAGTTGAGGAAGAATGGGAGGAGAAGGAAGAGGGTGAGAGAGAGGACGAAGCGGAGACAAGTGTGTTGAGAAGAGAAGCTGAGAAGAGGACGGAAGCAGATGTTTCTCCCCTAGTTATCGAGGACACATACTGGTCGATAACAGCAACTCGGTTACTTGAGAGGACGGAAGAGGAGGACGAGGAAAGGGAGTGGGCATCGGAGGAAGGGGCAAAGGGGGAAGAAGAGGAGGGAGAGGAGGAAGAAGAGGAAGAAGAGGAAGAAGAGGAAGAAGAGGAAGAGGAGGAAGGAGAGGAAGGGGAATACACGATGTGTGGATTTTCGGGATAGCATATCGAAAGGAAAGAGATATATGAAACGACAAAGCTAGCGCAGAGCACATGTCTCTCGTTGTCCGACAGCGTACCGTCCTCTTCATCTCCCTCCGCATCCTCCTCCTCTTTGCCTTCACCTAAATCTCCTCCCTTTCCTTGCCCTGCACCCTTCCCCTCCTCTTCCCCTCCTTCCTCCTCCTCCTCATCCTCCTCCCCCTCATCATCCTCCTCCTCGACCTCCATGCTGTTCGAATTACTATGATTCATATCCTTATTCTTTCCCGCAGTCCCTAATCTCTCTCCCTTCGTTCTTTTGCTGCCCCTCCCCACGCCTCTCTTTTTGCTGTTCCTTCGCTCGATCATCCTCGCCCTCTCCTCCCTTCTGTGCTCGAACACGCCTTCAATCAGGATATGACCCCTGTGAGCCACCCAGTCTACCAAGCACTGCACAAGGAGGGGGGAGGTCCACAACGAGGCCCACGGAAGAAGAGAGAAAAGAGCTGGGTGGGAGAAGGGGAGAAGAAGAGGCGAAGGAAGTGGGAGAGACTCCTTGAGAAGGACTGGGAAAAGGAAAAGAAGGAGACGGCAGCGAGGGAGAGGGACTGGCCGCACTTGAAGTGTGAAAAGAAGGAAGGGGAGGAGAAGGGGACGGACGCGACCTCTCCCCTGCCTCGCCCTTCATCTCTCTGTCGTCCTTCTCTACTTGTCCGTTGTTTCGTCTCCCACCCACCTCCTCCTCCGCCGCATCCTCCTGTCTCTCCGCTTGTTTGTCGTTCGCTCTCTCCCTCTCTTTTTCCCTCTCCCTCTCCCTCTCCCTCTTCCTTTCCCTCTCACCCTCCCCGTCATCCTCTATTTCAAAGTCTTGTAAACCAGCTCCCGTCTCTATCCTCACGATCTCTTCTCTCCCTCTCTTCCTAGTGCTAGAAGGAGAAGAAGATGGAGACGTGTAACGAGAGGACGAAGGGGAAGGAGGAAGGGAAGACGCTGGGGAACGAGAAGGAGAAGGAGGGAGGGAACGATAGGAGAAGGGGTTGGCGAATGAGAAGGAGAAGGAGAGGGGGAGGGAGAGCGAGAGAGAGAATGAGACGGGGAAGGAGAGGGAGGACGTGAGGAAAAAGGAGAATGGGGAAATGAAACAGAAAGAGCGGAGTAATGAGATAAGGAAGAATCTTTGTTCATTGAATAGGAAGAGGAGGAGGAAGAGGAAGAGGAAGAGGCAAGGGCAGAGGCTGAAGCAGAGGCAGAGGGGGGGAAGGGGATGAAGGGGGTAGAAGAGTAGAAGGAGACGCTGGGCAACGAGGAATTACGGGGGTAGGCGAAGAAGATCGAGAAGGAGTGGGGGAGGAAGAGGGAGATGAAGAGAGGGAGACAGAGGGGGAGGCGGACGAGGAAACAACCAAGGAAACGGAAGAATACGTGGGGAAGTGGTCTAGATGATGAATAGGAGAGGCGATGGCAGGGGAGTGGGAGGAAGAAGATGAGGAGAGGGAGGAGGCCAAGGTTGACAGAGAAGAAGAAGAGGAGGAAAGGGAGGAAGAGGAGTAAGAAGAAGAGGGGGAAGAAGAAGAGGAAGAGGAAGAGGAAGAGGAAGAAGAAGAGGAAGAGGAAGAGTAGGAAGAGGAATGTGGAAGGGACGAAGAGGGAAAGAACGAGGGATAAGACGTTTTCTTATCTCTTTCTCCTGCATCTCTCTCCTCCTCTCCTCTTTCCGCACCCTCTCCTCCCAGTCCTTCTCCTTTTGACCCCCCTCCCCTCCTGATTCACAGCCTGGGTTTGCCTTCACGATCACTCTCTCCTCAACCTCTGTGAAGGGTATCACTCTCCCCTCGTTGACCTCGCTTCTGATCAAAAGCTCTCCCTCTGCCAACTCCACAGTGATATCGAAGTCATCGTAAACATCGTCTTTCTCTCTCCCCTCTGCCCCCACGCTCACTCTCTCCTCTCTGTCAACCATATCTCTCTCCCTCTCTCTTTGCCTCTCCCTCTCTCTCTCCCTTTCCCTTTCCCTCTCCCTTTCCCTCTCTCTTTCCCTCCCCCTCTCTCTCTCCCTCTCCATCTCCTTCTCTTTCTCCCTCCACCTCTCCCTCTCCCAGTCCTTTCCCTCTTTTTTCCGCTCGCTAATCATAAGCCCAACGCTTCTCTTTTTCTCAGCGAAGGAGGGTGAGGAGAGAGCGAGTGAGAGACCAGAAGGCGAAGCAGAGGGAGTGAGAGGGGACGAGGAGGAAAGGGAAGAGGGAGAGATCGGAGAAAAGGGGCGACACCAGGCGAGAAAGGCCAGGTCTTTTGGTGGGCGATGGAGGGGAACGAAGCGAGGAAGACGAGGAAGAAGCGGAGGCGGAAGGGGAAGGGGAAGGAGATGCAGAAGGAGAGATAGGGGGGCGGCAGAGATGGCAGAGGGAGGGGGAGAAGAGAGAGAATTAGAGTGGGAAGAGGAAAGAGCCAGAGAAGCGTGAACCAAAGGCGAAGGGGAGGCGGAAGGGGGTGTATTGGAAGGGGAAGGAGAGGGAGAAAGGGGAGAAAGGTGAGAGGAAACGGAAGCAGACTGAGAGGAAGTGGGAGAGAGGGGAGAGAGAGAAACAGAGGAAGAAGGAAGGGGTTGAAAGAAGATGGGATGCAGGAGAGAGAGGTAGAAGAGGAAGGGGAAAGGAGAAGAAGCTTTGCTCTCTCATCTCTTGAATGAGTAGTGCTCATCCTCGATACGGAGCGAGGGGCAGACGAAGGGGAATGGAGCGGAAAAGACGAGGATGGGGACGATGAAGAGGGGAAGGAAGAGTAGGAAGAGGAGGAGGAGAAGGAGGAGGAGGAGGAGGAGGAGGGGGAGGAGGAGGGGGAGGCAGAGGGAGAGGAATACGGCGAAGAAGAGAGTGAGGAAGAAAAGGAAGAGGAAGCGAAGGGGGAGATGGGGAAGGGAGGGGAAGGAGAGCGAGGAGACCCCTGAGGTTCGGTCATCAAGCTCATGCTTCTCTTCGTCTTATCCATCTCTATGATCGTCTTAGCCTGTGCCCCCTCTACCAGTCCACCTCCTATACCTCCACTGTACCCGCTCGAGGTGAAAATGTTCCCGTTTCCCAAGTTGTTGGTGCTGTAGTTGTTGTTGCTGTTGTTGTTGTTGTTGTTGTTGTTGTTACTCGTAGCACTATGAATGAAGTTAGATTGATCAGAAAGGTCAAACTGTGCAGAATATGAAGAAGAAGGGAAAGATGTAGATAAGGATGAAGAGGTGGACGATGAAGACAACGGAGAGAACACGAGGGCACCCGAAGGGGACAGTGAATAGAGGGAAGAGAGGGGAAAGATCTTGGTGGAAGAAGATTGGGAAGTAGAGAGGAAGGAGGGAAGAGAGAACGAAGACGAAGGAACAGGAGACCTGGTGGGAGGGGAAGGAGAAGAGGAAGAGGAATGTTGGGTGGTGGAAAAGGAAGAGGAGGGTCCAGGGGAAGAAGGAGAAAGGAGGGAGGGAGAGAGGACGGAAGGCAGAGAAGGATAGAAGGTTTGCGAGAAGAAGCTTCTTCTTCGGTGAGAGAGATCATGCACCACACACGACGAGAGGAGGAAGAGAAGGTCGGAGTCTGAGCCAGAGAGAACTAGATCTAGGAGTAAAGAGTAAGGAGAAAACGGAAGTAAAGCTGAGGGGGAAGGAGGAGCGGAGGAAGGAGAAGGAGCAAACAAAGGGGAGGAAGCAGAAGAAGAAGGGTGGGAAGGGGGGATAGGGGCGAAGAGTGAGGAAAGGAAGAGGAAGTGGGAAGATAAGAGGACGATGAACCTATAGAGGAGGTAGAAGCAAACGTTTGAGAAGAAAACAGGAAAGGAGGAGAGGACTGCATGCTAGAAGCAATCGGAGACATCGAGGAAGAAGCGGAAGGGGAAAGCGAATTAGAAGGGGAAAGAGAGAGCGAAGGGGAGGGAGAGGGGAAGGAAGAAGAGGACAGAGAGAGCGAAGAAGGGGAGAAGACGAGGGAAGGTGAGGGCGAGAGAGAGAGTGCGTCTGCCAAGCCCTCCCCGCTGTCCCTGTCATCGCCCGCTTCCTCTCTCGCTACAGCCCCCTCTCTCTCCTCTCCATCTCTTTCTCTCTGTTATCCCTAGTTCTTTTCTTGACGCATCCCTCTCCCTCCTCCTCTCCCTCTCCTATTCTATCTCTGGAGTTTCTCTTCCCACTGAACCTCTCCTCTCCCTCTTCCCTCTCCTCTCCCTCCCTATCTCTTCCTCCGTCCCCCTCCCTCTCCCTCCTTCTGTCTCTGTCTCTGTCTCTGTCTCTTACACCTTCCCTCACCCCGTCGCTGCCACCCTTACCTCTACCTCCAAGCCTAGTCTTCTCCCTCCGTCCCACCCGTTCACTCCTCTCCGCCCTCTCACTCCTCTCGTTCCTCTCTCTCTCTCTCTCTTCTTTTGCTCCTCTCTCCTCCCTCGCCCTCTCCTCCTCTTCTTTCAAGAGGATAGTAGCCAAAGGGAAGAGTTCCTCTCTCGTCCTCACCAACAACGACCCCACGGCAGCTCCCCTCAGAGGCAGCCCAGTCTCTCTCCTCCTCCTCTCCCTCTCCTTCTCTCTCTCCTTCTCCTTCTCCTTCTCCCTCCGCCTATCTCTTTCCCCGTCCTTCTCTCTCCCCCTTCTCCCTTTACCATTCTTCTCAACCTCATCCCCTCTTTCTCTTCCCGCCTCAGTCTTCTTTTCCTTGCCCTTGTACTCTCCCTCCTCCTCGATGGCCTCAAAAGCAGATGAAGGGAGGTGGGGGAGAGGAGAGAGAAACAGGATGAAGAAGACACTGAGGAGGAAGAGGGGGAGTTGGCAGAAGGAGAGCTAGGGGAGGAAGGGAGAGGGAGGTAGGGAGAGAGTACTTGGTAAGAGGGGGGAGGAGGGGTTGGCGGGCAATGGCAAAGCAGATGTGGGAGAGGAAGTGGACTCGTCTTTCCCGTCCTTTCCTTTCTTTTCTAATCTTCTCAGATATTTTCTTGTAAATGAAATTAATCCCCATCTTCTCCTTCTTCACAGACGAGGAAGAGGAGGAGGAGGAGAGCGAAGGGGAGGTGAGAGAGGAAGGCGAAGAGAACGAGATAGATGAGGGCAGAGAGGATGAGAGAGAGAATGAGTCTGTGGGGAGCAAAGAAGGCGAGGCAGCCATAGAAAGAGGGGAAGCGAGAGGGGCTGTGGCTGGGGAGTATAGAAGGAGAGAGAGTGGGAGAAGCAGGTGTAGGAAGAGGAGATGGGGAGGGGACAGTGGAGGAGGCGGAGGAGGAGGGGGCAGAGGGACTGGAGTCCTTGTTTTTGAGTCCGGTGTCTTTGATTTTCTTTAGAGAGGAGAATAGAGAGGATGAGGAAGATGAGAGTGAGGAAGGGAGACGGGGCGGAGATAGATTCAGAGACACGGTAGAAGAGAGGGACGAAGATGAAGGGCAAAGGGTGCCGGAGGAGAAGGAAGATGAACCGTGCAAGTGCTGTTGTGTGTAAGCGTGGGTCTCTCTTCCGTGGGATCCCTTCCCATCGCCTCCTGTTCTCTCCTCTCTTCTCTCTAGAGTGCGCCCGGTGCCCTCACCTTCTCCTTTTTCTTTCTCTCCACCTCCCTTCCCCCCTCGCCTTCTCTAACTCCGAAGTAATCGAGGTCTATATTTCTCAACGCATTCGGATCCACATAAAGATCTCCACCCACACGTGTGTTATCGCATCGAACTTTCCTAAGATCCCCCGCCCTCACCAGTTCCTTCTTCTCTTCTTCCCTCCTCTCCTCACCTGTCATCACGTGCCCCTTGCCCTCTTCTCCCTCTCTCTTTTGTGCTTCCTTATGCGACGCCCCTCTCACTCCCCTCCCCTTCGGCACTCCATCCCATTCCCATTCGTCGTCGTCTTCGCCATCCATATCCCACTCGACTGCCCCTGCTTCCCTTCCTTGACCCCCTCCTCTTGTTCCTTGTCGAAAACAGACTCTCTCTCTTGCATCATCCTCTTTCTCTCCTTTCTCCTCATCACAGACTCATTCCTTAGGTCTACGACTGAGTCAACGTCCATGGAGAAGTCAATTTCGTAGGCACACTCCCCAGGGGAAGAGGCGCTGTTAGCACCGTCTCTCAAGCTCACTGATCCACTCCCTATCTCGCCAGCAGCCCCCTCTCCTCCTCCCTTCTTCTCCTTCTCCTTCTCTTTCTCCTTCTCCTTCTCCATCTCTCTTTCCCTCTCCTCTCGCTCTTTCTCTCCTCCCTTTCTCTTCATCCAGAGACATGTACACAGTCGGAGAGTCATCTCCACTTCTGTCCGCATCTCCCTCCCTTCCCTCCCTTCCCTCCCTTCCCTTCCCTCCTTCTCCTCCCTTCTGCTCCCATCTACTTTCTCTTTTCCCCTCCCCATTCCCTCTTCCACCTACGCCTGCTTCCCCCTCCACTCCACCGCCCTCTTCCCTTCTCAACCCATAAAATCCATCGTCGATATGTATTCCTCCGAATGAAGCGTTCCCTCCTAGTGCATTCATATTTCCTCTCTGTGTGTTTTCCCTCTCTCTCCCCTCGTCCTCCTCCTCCTCTTCTTCTTCCTCTTCTTCCTCCCCCTCTTCCTCCTCCTCCTCTTCCTCTTCCTCTTCCTCCTCTTCCAACTCCTCCTCCTCCTCCTCCTCCTCATCTTCATCATCATCTTCCTCCTCCTCTTCTTCCTCTTCTTCCTCTTCTTCCTCCTCGTCATCACGCATGTACTCTGGCTCCTCGTAATCTTCCCTAGAGCTTTCCCAAGCCCAGCTTCCCTCTACACTGCGTTCTCCTTGACTGCTCCCCACTTCCTCCCACCCATTCTCTCCGTAGTAATACCCTTTTTTCCCATCCCCCACGCTATGCCTAACTCTCTCCCCTTCCCCTCCTCCTTCCCTTTCCCCTTCCTTCCCCCCTTCCTTCCCTCCCCTCCCCTCCCTCCTCCTCTTCTGACTTGAAGGGTACCCATGGAAGCCGTTCTCTTTCACAATCGTTCCACTGATCCTCGTCTCTTTCCAGCCTCTCCCTTTCTCTGTCCCCTTTACCTCTGTTTCTAGCTCTCTCCCTTTCCCTCTCCCTCTCCCTCTCCCTCTCCCTCACTCTTTCCCTCACCCTCTCTCTCTCTCTATCCCTCTCACTCTCCCCTACAGACCTAGCCCTCCTCCCTCCCTTCTTCAACAACATCATCAGTCCTCCCTTCTGTTGAGTCAACCTTCCTGATTCTCTATCTGAATTACCGCCTCCTTCCTCCGCTCTCGTGGGTCCATTCTCCTCTGACACTACACCTTCCCCAATATCAGTTGCCCTTCCGCTTCCCTCAAGACCATTCCCGTCCTTTCCTCAACCTTCCTCTGAGTTCAAACAAAAGAAAACAACATGAAACAAAATGCACACATAGATACACACACACATACACACATATACATACACACACACACACACACACATACACGCACAGCCGCAATGATAGAGGCGGAAGCAGGCGTTATGGATTCATAAGTGACAGCGATGTCAGATACACACGGAGATAAAACACGATGGAATGCGGATATATCGGCGCAGTTGATTTTCCATCAGCAAAGGCAAACACACGCACATGAGTCAAATAAGCACGAGTCCGAAGGAGGAAGTGTATGTGAATGTAAACAGAGTAGCAATAATCACACACGTTAGGAGAAAAATGTATAAATAAAATAGCAATCACATCACAGAAATAAACCTCGGCATGCAGAGGTAGCAGTTGAGTTGCAACTACAGAAGAATGGCGTGAAAAGAACAAGATAGATCGTACAAAAGAGAGGCGCAAGCCATATAACAAATCGTGGTAAATATAAACGAACCCCGTAGTACGCAAACCATTGCATTAGAGGAGAGTCCGGCATAAGAAACAACTTTGTGGCGGTGGGGTCTTGGATGCAGTTGCGAGGGTCTACTGAGTCTGCCAGAGCGGGGGTCCACATCCCTCCTCTGCTCGAATGAACACACACGCAGTTCCTCCCTAGTGGACGAACTAACCACACATCCGACAAAGACATCACCTCCCTTTCCCTTTCATGGCTTTCTCCAGATAGCAACCCGGGATGATTAGTCGTAAAACCTCAGCAGTCCCTCCTTGAAATCAAGGAATCAAAGAATTGAAAAATTAAACACAAGTGATATATATATTCTCAGGTAAACTCTTCGAAATTCCAATGACTCTACGTGCAGAAAACAAAACGGCATTGATTGTACACAAAAACTGTACAGAGAAATTACTTAGAGAAGAAAGTTTAAGTTCACCCAATAAGAAAAAAAGGTGGACCGAAAATACAAGAAGAGCTAAGAAACGAAACAAATGCATAAGAAAAATAATTCTCTGAATGAGAACAATTACAATCCCTGTGGCACAGCAAATTAAACCAAACGGTTCCTGTAATTACGTGGTAGCCACGCACGTATGGAAGAATATTTAAGATAAAGCAATGTGATAGAATAGGCTCAGACGTTATTGGAGAACTTACCACTTCAGAAATACGTAGAAATAGTCGTGTGCATCTGTAGAATGCAGGGTCGTACTTTTCAACCCAGCCCTCTACACTATGCATTTATATATTTCTATATACCAAACAAAAAAAGGCCTAGCCTAAAATGTTTGACAGTGGTGCAGATCATTTTCAATTGGAAATGTTAGTAAAATACGAAGCAATTATGTCTCTTGTGGCAAATCTTGTTGATTACTTGTTCACAAAACAGAGCTGGGCATACATTTTGAGGAAAGAGCAACAGTGCAAACAATGGCTTCTAATATAAATGAACGCCACATGTGCAATGTACACAATACATGTATGTTAACGAAAAATGAGTGCGCATGCAAAACGACTGGTCGTTGCAGTGCAAACGGTTCTTGAAATTTGGCACGCGCGATAAGAGTGGAATTGTCACTGGGATATTTCTCAGAGTCATGCAAGCAAAGAGTTAACCCGAACGCCTGATCAGCTAGTCGATGCATTGTGGTTATGAAATAAATGGCAGTGAGGATATTTGGTACATATGTAAAATCTGATCAGGTGTGGTTCTATTCTAAGTACTTGATCAAGTTTAACTCGTTCTATACTGACTATGTCGGTAATAAATGCTTTTCAAATTGAGAACGATTTTTTCGTTTGTTTATTACAAGCTCTAAAGTAATCTAATTACTAAACGCCACTGAAATCAGTCTGGAACTGACATTATTGATATGGGGATCCGATCTATATTATTTCTTTGTATAATTGCATGATTAGTTTGTATAAACTATACGAGAAAAGTTCAATAAAAATTTGGCAGAACTGTTTTGTTCGCGTGCCTTGATATGGAATCTGGCTGAATTGTGTCCCTTCTTCCACGTGTAAGCATTTTCTCTTAAATTCTGAATGAAGCGGTGAAGGGCTTGTATGCATGGGATATGTCTATTCGAATATAAAAACAAAGGAAGGATAAAACCTATTAATTTGGGAGAAGAATTGTAATAATACATATTACCCTCATCTTTATTCACGGTTGAATGAATGTAATAAATAGGTTTGACATCCATAAACACGATCATAATATAAATTGTGCATAAAGAAAATGGCATAGCACACAGAAATTAAATGAATAAGTTCACTTTTACATTGCGCCAATCCGCTGCATCAGCTCTATAAAGGCTTCAGCCTCTCTGAGGACTCGATCGTAATGCTTTCCAGAAGGACGGACAACATCGAACCTTGTCTGTCTGTCTTTGAAACATGCGTCGAGGGGGAAAGGGAGCTTTTCGGCAAAAAGAGGTCTTTTCACGACTACTCTGTGGTTAGCCAGCAGACATGATAAAGAAATCAACATCAGTGTTGTTTGAGCATCCAAGTCGAACTCGTTCTTCAACTTCTCCTTCCTCTCCTTCTTCTCCAGCTGTTCTTTCCTTGCGGACTTTGGTTTATCAGAAGTGGGTTCAGGTTCCTCCTCGATTACCTCGGAAGAGGGAAGTTGGATGCCTGAGGTAGGGAATTCGAGTTCTCTAACTGCCTTGAGAAAGTTCATTTCCTTTGAGTTCCTCAGAGCAGTCTTATGCTTGGCATTGACTCCTGATCTCTTTTCGGGATAGAAGGGGTCGAGGTAGATCACATCGAAGGGTCTGTCGGAGGACGGAGAGTGTCGTTGTTCTTTGGCCATGTTATACAAATAGAGAACAGAGTCACAGTTTATGACTCTGAGATTATTTGAGATTTGGAATGAATCATCTTCCAATTCTCTGGTCGTTTTGTTTATCCCTGCAGTATCTATGCTGTGTTCGTCAATTTCAACGTCGAATTCCTCATCCTTAACTCCAGCAGGATTGAAGCTCCAGTTCCTAGTAAGTCCGAACCTTCCCTCCCTGACTTCACTGTCTCTTTTCTTCCTCTCCTCCTCCTGCCTCTTCTCCTCGTCAATCGATCTCAACCATTCCTTTGTTTTTTCGTCCTCTGCCTCCTGACTCTTCCTCTCCTCCTCCGCCTTGATTTCATTACAAAGTGTGTGTAGTTTCGCTCTCCTGACCCCATCGACCAACATGGTGAAGAGGATTGGAGATCGTTCAACCATTGTCACACTAGTGTTTCCCCTCTTCCACATGCAGCTATGATGAACGAATCTCCTGCGAATCCAGCAGTGGCATCGAGGACTCTCAGTTGCTTTCCGTGGAAGGCTTTACGGACCTTCACCTCGATTTCATCAGTTGCAACTCCTGCTTCCCCCAGCCTTTGCCACTCCTTAGCTGTGAGCTTGGTTGGCCAGTCAAAGTCATCCGACAGCTTGAACACTGCCCTCTGCCCTACGTCGTAGGACTGTGCATCGACCGAGTTCTTCTTTCCCAGCACCGCCTGCACAAGGGGGGACTTTGAGTCGATCTGTCCAAAGTTCCTCTTGTGAGCTGCCTTTCCTCCCACAAAGTCAACTGCCAGCAGCGGCCCAAACCGAACGTTCTCCTCGCCCAGGTAGTGTTCTGTCTCTTCATCTCCTTCTTTGTCACCCTCAGTATTGCTACTCTCATGCTCCCCATCCTCCTCATCTTCTGCCCTCTCTCGCTTCTCTCCCTTCTCCTGCTCTGTAGCCTTCGCTTTTTGTTTGTATTTCCCTGTCTTCTTCAACTTCTTCAGTCTCTTCTTCTCCGACCCGAACAGAGAGTCGAACCCACCCTTCATGAGTCTGCAAGCGTACACAGCACCCTCCGCAGTCTTGCTCAGAGTCCTCTCGTAGTCGCTCATCTTCGTGGCAAAGGCCCCCCCTCTCGCTGCGACAGGTTTCTCTATGTCGAAAACACGATCCACTAAATTAGAAGGAGAAGACTGAGATGTCGAAGTGTTTGGTGTCGACGAATGAACAGAAGAGGAAGGTGATGTGCCTACAGACTCCCACTCCTCTGTGTTGGGTACGAAGACTAGCTGGTGCTCTTGCTTCGTTTCTCCTTTGATTGGAGCTACGTTACTGTACTCCAGGAAATCCAAAGAACCTATTTTTTCGAGGTCAGCCAAGGGTGTCGTATCGCAAAACATAACAAGTTCGATTCCTAGCACGGAGAGTTTTGGGGGAAGATATTTGTTGAGAGTGTCTGGAGAAAAGGAACGAAGGACGTACTTCCTGGACCACGGCAGCAGAGTCTCTCCCTTCTGCAGCCCTAACTCCTGCTCCTCGCAACGCCTAATAAACTCAAGTATATTGGGTTTCACGTCGTCTAAAGTCAGAATGGGCGCTTGGATGTATTCGCTGATCAGCTTTGCTCTATCGCTGGGAGGAAATCTATCTGTATACTCTGCTTTTGGTCCGTGCTTCTTAATGCTTTCAATATATAAATTTAAGTTGTTATAAAACGATGTTGTGCACATCACACATCTTCTAGACGCCAAGAATTTAGTAGAAACAATATCCTCGATAACTAGCTTTGGAGCAGGAGGCTTGGGAACTGCTTGTTGAGAAAGTGACGCTGAGCTGGATTGGGAGCTCAGCGTAGTATTATATTTAGCATTTTTTACATGATAGAAACTGGGGAGTTTAAGGGAACATACTGGCTTTCTAGCAGCCCGTAAAATACATTGTTGTGTTCTCCACGACAGCATGAGTATATTATGACTTTCTGTTCATTCTCTAAGTACATGAACATGAAGATTTTTTGGAAGGCAAAAAAATCGAACAACAAGTGGAAGTGGGAGCAACGTCTGTCTTTTAGCCATATTCTCGCAGTGCGATGGTGTATATTTTTGAGTGTTGTGGTTTTTATAGTATTTATGTCAATGTTGATATAATTATATACGTTTTATCTTGTCTAATATTTACTTTGATTGTTAATGCCATGCGACTCGCTTACTGGGTTCTCGTCTTGTTGTAGAGAGCCACTCATGGGTTGTAATAGCTCTAAGGCTAGCGGTAAGTGTTTATTTTACGAAATATAGATAGAATATGTATGTATTTTCTTCATTGTAAGGCAAGCGGATTAATACTGGATGAATACTGGCTAAATTACGACGATACTTGCAGACATCCAACAGGATAGGCAACGCATCCAGCGTCCTCCGAAAACGGAGGCAGCAAATGCAGCTGTCGCTGCTTCTCCAGCGATTAAAATGCCTAAATCGAACAACCCTGAATATGACCCTAATGAGAGGCCTGATGCCTCGTCGCCTATATTTGCCACTTCGTTGACTAATAGGAAAACGAGGGAGCAAGACCTGTTCTTGAATGTGGTCAAGCAAGCTAGACAGTACGTGTATCTGTAGAATGATCTTAGTTTGCGCAAATTGCTTTCTGCATACATAAATATATGAATATGTGCGTGTGTTTGCATATTCTGCATGTAAGCAAGTGCCCTGATGTAGTATGGAACACTTGTGTTGTTGAATCTTTTTTCGTCATTGATTTGTTTTTTTTTCTGCCCTCTCCTTTCCCTTCTCTAGAGAGTACATAGGTGTGTCTTCTGCGAAGCATGACATGTCTGCAATGGATTCTGCCCTGCCGAACCTGCATGAGTATAGAAGGAAAATAGATGAGACAGCGGTGACGAAGGGGATTCTGCTTCACCAACCTCCTATCTCTTGCGTCTCCACCGGGTCTGACGCTTACCAACAACTCGTCAACCCCTCATCGGACGCCGACATCGACTACGTATGTTCTCTTTCCTTTCCCTTATATCCTGCATCTGCACCTGTGAACGGATCTTTGTTTGTTCATTTGTTCGTATAGTGGCGCTAGTGCATTTTGTGGTTCTTGGAAATTTTTCCTTCGGAATCTTTCTTTGCTCGCTTTCATATACCCCTGCATCAGCCTCGCACAAGGTTCTTGTGATACGAAATGAATGGTTTTCTCATATATTGTATGTTGAGGTAGTTTCCCTTGTCTATCTCAGTTGATACTGTTCAAGCGAGTGCGCTAATCTTTCTTTCCTTTTCCCCATTCCACCTCCAACCCTATTCCCACCCCCAACCCCTCCTTCCGCTCTCCGCTCGTTTGGTCTCTTGTGTTTAGGCCCTAGCTTGCTCTCAGGACAGTTACTATGCTGTGCGTGGGTTTGAGTCGAGCGTTGCTCCGGTGAAGCCCTTGACTGTAACGGTGGAGGATTTCGAAAAGTCAGTGAGGCGCGATTAATTTCTCTTCGTAGTCACTTCGTCTTACGCGTCCCTCCTCTTCGCCTCCACACTCTCTCTCTAGACTTACGATAGAGGCATATCTTGTTAAGACGTGCATAATTGTGAGCATTTCCCTTTGCTCGCCCCTCCTTCTGCACGTCAACCTGTACTCTTTGACGTGTCTCCCTTTCGCCTGCGTCCTGTCTGTCTATACTCGTTAGTCTACCCCATGTGCTGTGTTGGTGTTCCCCTTATGTCTGTTGATCACTCGATATGAGTCTGCAGTCGGTCTTCCTGGAGGAGCTTGGTTGCCCGTACTTTGTTTTCTGGGTATTGCTGGTCCCCATTGCCTCCTCGTTGCTTCTTTTTTTTTTTTTTCGCATTTTTTTCTTTGCTTGTTTATCTGTTTTTTTTTATTTGTATGTTTCTTTGTTTTTTTCTCTTTCCCTGCATCCGCACTCCCTCTTCGCTCCGTAGTTTTCGTAGAATCTGCTTGTGTTTGTTGGTTTGTTTTTCTCTGAGAAGAGTGGATGTTCGTTGAACTCTTCCTAGTCTCCTTTAGCTGTTTAGTGTCGATAGACATGAGGTTCTCTGCCTCTGCCTCTGCCTTTGCCTCTATCCCTACGTTTTAAGTAAGTGTATAGTGCCGCCATAATATAGATTTAGTTCTCACTCCACCCCCTCCTTTCCTCCGCTCTGTTGTTGTGTTTTATGCGCATCTCCAACCCCTATCTCGTATCCTTGAGAGTTACAATCTGTTGTAAGCCAATGCTTTCAACGAATGATTTCATCTTGTTCTTGGAGTGAGTACCTTCTTGCTTTTCTCCCTCGTCTCCCCTCTGCTTCACAACTAGTCGGTCTCAATGCGTGCATACCTCTGCTCATTCATGAGTGTGTATCTCCTAATGAGGAATAGTGCTCAGTGGAGTAGTATGCATAAAGTACCTGTAGATCTCACAAACACACACACACACACACACGCACACCCGCACACACACACATACATGCATATAGAGCAGGGAGTAGCTAACTGTTCAATTCATGCTGTCCATATTGTTTTTGCTTCAAGTGAATTATTTTATTTGGACTCCTAACGATGATTTCATGAACACTCAGCAGTAAGTAGTAGTAAGTTGTGGTAGGGTGCATAGGAAATAAATAATACTGTCATTTAATAAGGAGATATTACAGATCTCATATCCTTACAGCCTCACCTCCCAGGTAAAGGGGAAGGGGAAGGGGAAGAAAGAGTGGAACAAAAGTCAAAGAAAAACGAGGTTGACAGAGAAGAAAAACCTATCACAAGAAAATGGTGTGTAGTATAGTAAGGGGGGAGGGGGGTTACAGAGAAGAAGGCAAGGAATGAAATAACAATCACACAAAAGAAAAATGAAGAGCGCTAAAGAAATGAAATAAAATGACGGTGCGGAGGCACACAAAAGGGAGTGCACACAAAAGAACAATTAGACGAAACAATAACGAAGCGCTTGCATAACTGAACATGACGCGACGCAGAGCAAAAAAAAGAGAACACTAAAGAGTAATAGAGTAATAGAGTAGGGCAGGGCAGATGAGCGAGGCGGTCAAGGAGAGGGGTTAAAGGCAATGTACTATTTCGAGGTTCCATCTTTAGAAAACAGGAGGTGCAGTGCAGCTTAGGAAAACGGAAAACGAAAAACGAAAAAAAGAAGAAATATATATCCCTAGTCCAGATCTAGGTATGGAGAAAAGGAAAGAGTTTAGTTTCCAGCACCGTCCTTTCTAGCGTTGTAGGACTTCTTTCCCACGGAAAAGGGTACGTACTTGTGCTTGATCATGTGCTGTATTTGTCTCCTCATCGTCCAGCAGAACAACACAATGAAGTAGATCAACAAGATAGGCCAAAACACGGGAATGTCGAAGATGCTGAAGAAGGTCATGGCCGAAGCAATCGAAACGGCCTTGGTGCAGGCGCACCAGAAGGTGAACTCAGGAAGGCGGCGGGTGAAGGGGCGGAACTCATCTGAACTTGAGAGAGGGAGAATTGGCTCGTCGGACAAATCAGAGTCATCCAAGGGGGTCAAGAAGCCGATAAACAGGTTCAGCACAAACACTCCAAGTCCATAAGTGACGATGAAAAATCCGTTCAAAAAGTAAACTCTGACCAAGTAGAAGAAAAGAAGGAATGAGAACACAGTCCATCTCAACTTCAAATATATCGTAGTTGCATCAACCAATCTCTGCCAGCGGACAGCGAGAACCTTGGAGAAGTTAGCGTTGTCAAGCTCATTGAAGGAAGAGGTGGGTGAGGAAGGTTCGTTGAGAGGTTGATCATTTATTGAAGGCTGCATGGTGATCTATGTTGCTTAGGATGACAACTCAATAAAACGGGTAACTGCTATTCCAATTGCGACGAATGCAGGACTTACTATCAAATGAAAATAGGTGCCTTCAAAAACGTGTTGGCACTATATTCTGAAGGAGATGTTGCCAGCACAGAATGGATCTGTTCCTCTGATTGCGAATAGGTATGAAAGAAGATTGCAAAAGAAGTGGGAAGGAGTATACGTAGGTATAAAAAAGAAAATATGCAATTAGCTTCTTCACTCATCTTAAAAAATATATATGTACATGTTAGTGCTGTAGACCACATATTCGTATTAATCTTAAGCCAGTTGATATGTTCAGCCAGTACGGGAGTAAATGTACAGTCAGTACAATCATGAGGAAGAAAAGGGAATCTATAAATGCATGAGGCGAAATCTGGTCCTCAATAGAAATTGGAAACTGCAGATTCAGAGTTACTAGAGCAGCATGAATTTTACAAATAAGATGTAACAACATATACTCTATCGATTCCAATAGCTTATACTCACTGAACGCAAGCAAGGAGAAAGTAATGCACCATAAATGCATTTTTTGTGAGATCCTTGTATTCATAATTCTGAATAAATAGATGGAAGAAAAGAGCAGTTAGTTGATTTTTTTTATTTGAACCATTGTTTAACGAATGGCATAGTTGATGATAATATTATAGTTGTGTTGTACAATCGTTATGTTTAACATGTTTTTTAAAATGTTCTTTAACCAACTGTGTCTTTCTGCTTTTTTTTCGTTTGTGGAATCTACGTAAAAAATGATGAATGTATTGCAGGTTTCTTGTGAAGGCTTTTTTTCCTTTTTTATTTTTTTTTCACTATGGATACGACGGTCGTTATCAAGAATAGCATAAATAGATTTGAAGAAGAATTTCAAGGTTGGTTGCAGCAGAGGAAGCTGGCTGTTGAAGAGTCCTACAAAAATTTTTCTATTGTTTTGAAGCAAACAAAAGAGGAAATTGTGGAACTGGGAGAAGAAGAAACAAAGTTGAGCGAAATTATTAGAGCTGATGAAAAGGAGGCGCATGTTCAACAAAAGAGACTAGAAGAAATCAAGTCGCTGCTGTCTCAGAAAAGAGCGTATGCAGCCACCTTGCCTGAGAAACTGAATGAATTGAAAGCAGCTCAAGAAGACTTGGAGAATAGACTAGAACAGAGGAAGCAGAACGTTGCCAACGAGAAGAGGTCTATGTCTAGCCAAGTAGAGAGGCTGCAAAATGATTTGGAACTGTATAGAAACCGTTTGGGATTGAAAGTGAGTGCAATTAATTGGTTGTGAAAGTGGTGGAGAAAGAAGTGTTCTGCTAATCATTTTCATGCAGGCTTGTCTGCATACTTTCATAAGTTGTTGGTATACTTTCATAAGTTAATGCGTACATCGTCAGTCGGTATTCTGTGGTTATACTAATCGAATGTCGTATGTCGATATGTCTTTGGTTATTGTTGGACAATGTTTAGTTTGAGATCAAGAACGGGCGCTTGCATGTGGCACTAGATAAGGTTGATCCTGCGAATCCAGACTATGCATGTAGCTTTGTGATTCATGTTGACGATGAAAAGAGGTATCACGTATACGAAATCAAACCCCAGGGTCTGGAAGGGATCGATGAGATGGTAGGTTGACTTGTATACGCGATCTTCGTATATCTTGAAGCACGGGCTTCGTGTATATGTAGATGCGCCTGTCCTCTAGTCCATGACGTTTTGTGTTCATTTATGCATGTGCTTATCAGCTTCTCTTGTGTGCTATATTTTGTGTGTGGCAGGTTGAGGAATTGTCAGAGAGCGAAGACGTGAACTGGTTCATCCACAGGATTAGAAGGTCTTTCCAGATGTTTATTCAGAAACAAAAGCTAATCAAGTCCTACTGAAGAGTGAGAATTTAGCGTTGTCACTTGTTACGTGATCTGTTGTTTGTATCAGTATAGTATTCGATCAAAAAGTAATAAAAAGTACAAAATTAAGTAAGCTTCAAATATATGGTATAGTAGTATACACGGATTTTATTGCATGTCCATGTGGACGAAGAAAGAATGGGTGATCGATGTGTTAAGTCAATCGAAACACTCAGTCGCCTCATCGCAAAAGAAAATCAAGCAACACAGGGAAAACACAGGATTCTAATAAACACAAATGCAGAAAAAATTTAATCAGAGAGCGAGAATTGTAGCAGCGCGTAGAGGAGTGTGTATGCAATAAAAATACACATCAGATAGAAGAGAAAAAAGCTAGTTCAGCAAAAGGAAGAACTGGCCTTCTCTCCGTTCACTCACTGACTTTGAAGAAGAAAGATGTCTAGGTAATGAAATCAATGATTTAGTTCTCGGGCTTCTCCTCAGTCTTCTCAGTCTCCTCAGTCTTGACCTCAGCAGCCTCTTCGGCCTTGACCTCAGTCTCCTCGGCCTTGACCTCAGTCTCCTCCTTGGGGTCCTCCTTGGGCTCGTCGGCAGCATCAACAGCAGCAGCCTCGGCCTTCTCAGGGACCTCAACGGAGAGATCAACTCCAAGGTCGATGGTTCCCTCAACAACGGAAGAGGGGAGGAAGATTCCCTCGAAGGCCTCCTGTCCCTCCTCAGGGGTTCCGGGGACGAACTTAGTGACGAGGCACTCCTCACACTCACACTTTCCTCCGAGGTGCTTGGGGAGCTGGGAGGGGTTGATGTGGTTGGGGAGGTCGCTAGCAGAGACAAAGTGGATACGAGACTTGGTGATGGGGTCAATGAAGGGAGAGACGATGGCCCACACAGCGCGGAAGAGGAATCCGGCGTTGACGACGTACATGTTGCTGAGGGTCTCGGGGTACTTGGTCTGGTCGATGTCGATGAGCTTCTGCATGGGTCCATAGAAAGTCTTTCCCATGTGCTTCATTCCAACTCCGTCCATGTCCATAATCACAACGTGCTTGTAGTTGTTCTTTCCGGACTTGATGGCGAGTCTTCTCTTGGCAGCGTCCATCCACTCCATGAGCTGGATGTGGTAGTTGATGTACTCATCGATTGTGAAGTCTCCCTGAAGCTTAGAGGGCTCAACACGTCCGGGGCGGTCGACGTAGACCACATGTCCATCCTTAGACACTCCGTGCATTCCGTGGGGCCACATCTTCAGGAAGGTAGGCTTGCGCTCGTACACAGTGGAGGCGATCTCGTCGACCTTCTCCTCATCACGCCACACAATGCACTTCTTGATCGCCTCAAGAGCGAAAGTGTAGGGGTCCTCCTCGTTCACGAATCCTATTCAGATGTATCGCCGAAGAGGGTGAAATTAAGTAAAGATGGTGTTCGAGGAAATATAATGTATGTATGGAAGAAGATTCATCCGCACGACAAGCCGGATAGCATGATCAAGAAATACATAAATGCCAAGCAAATAGGTTAGAACTATATACATCATGAGTTATGCGCCATCCCCAGGTAGTAAGTTGTTATCTGTATTTGTTGCTCTATGATTTCGTTGTGTCCTAAGTGTGTGTGTAATGCAGATCGCTGGTTGTCTGACGAACCGAAAAGAAAACACATCCCGTTCTCTCTCTCCTTGGTATTTTCCCCACAAATGGAAACTGGTGCTGTTGCTCACTTCGTAAAAATAAACAAATGAAACGCCTATTACACATACCTCTGATGAAACGGAGAATGACAAAGTCGGAGAGGAGCTTCTCGGCGGGGAATTCCTTGAGCAAATCAGTCTTGATACCCTTCACGCTCTGTTGTCAACATGGAACGGAATAAATCAGAAAGAAACAGGATACATTGTACACATTAGTCAACCCATTAAAGATAAGCAACTAGTGTGATCAGTTAAGCTTAGTGTTGTAGAGCGAAGAAGATCCTCCTCATTCGCAATGATCTGGATGTTGATTAATTGGCTGGAGAAAGATATCACAGGGGGGAACAAGTCGCATTTAAACGGTTACCTTGATCTCCTCCTCGGAGAGAGGTGCAAGCTCTTCAATGCAAATCTTAGCTCCCTTCTTGCTCATATTCTAAGTGTGGAGAAAAGAATGCAGGGATCAGATATAAGAATGTGTGAATTAGGGTTAAGGAGAATTCAAATGTGCAGCATTATTAGGAAGTTGCATTTGCAATACAAAAGCACCGAATACAGTTGAAAACAAAGCAAAGAACTAAAAAATGTAATGAAAATGCAATTGCTAGCATATTCTTGACAAAATGTTGTTCTAGTGTGCTTAGAAAGAGTACATGAAACTAGAGATGATGAGTAGTTTCTAGATTGTGCGGCATTATTTGTAGAAGGAACATTTAAGAAAAAAGTAAGAAAGGAGAAACTAATGCTGCATCTAAAGATGAATAGCAATATCTTTCGCAGAAATTATAAGTGGTAATATCAGTAATGAGCGTAGTATGTGGAACTAATGCAAGATAGGAAGAAAATAGTCATATTCATGGTATTACTGACTCTAAGTGTATGCCAGTCCAAAAACAAATCAGATAAATTCAAATAGAAAGATAAAACAAAAATATCCGTAGTGTTCGTCTATTGTAACTGTATTAAATGTAGTGTGTTCACATGAACTATTGTATAATAAATACGATAGTGAAGAGTACGTATTGAGATTTCCGGTGTATTTTGTCGTGTATAGATGTAATGCATGTATGTGACTTATGCAATATGTTATGCATGTAGTTTTCTGGAGGTGTAAAAAAGTAGTAACTCTATCGTAAACGTGCGAGGTAGATGTTTACCATGATGACATACATCAAAATATGTTGTCTTATAGTCATTTTGTGGACAGCAATAAAGTATCATATTATATATTGTAGACGTTGTCTGCGGGTTTTTATTTAGTCCTCATTTTTCCATGAAACGACGTGGCAAATCGAAATATACCGTCTCACCTCTCCGCCTGTTATTTTACATTTACAAGTACTCTTATGTGTCAGTATATCATATAGAAATATGAGTCGCACGCAGAGAAAAGTCAAATATATTGTTTGTTCAATGTCCTTGTTTATGCAGATTAGTTGAATGTACGCATTTGTCTGTTTAAACCTGCGAATTTTGAAACTTGCTTTCCTGCTTTGCAAATACTGTATTTACGTATACGTAGAAAACAATTAATTGAGCTTGAGCATAGAGGGTTGACGATGGGGGACAGAATTTGTATGCAAATACAAGAACAACGTATTTTGTGTGTGTGTGTGTGTGTGTTTGTTTACTGACAAATTTACTTTAAAAAAAAACGTCAGAAAAAAACGTTGCTGTGCATCACTCTCTGAAAGTCACTGAAGATTGTATATAGCTTTAATAGACTGAAATAAACGAACAAGCGAAAACGACAATCTAAAGAGATGAGGCAGTATTTGATATCGCCACATTTTAATGCATGGAAGGGAATCTGGGTTACGCGAAAGGAGACACGCAGAAGCACGAATAAACAATAACGGTACAGGATATGGGAATGATTGATGACAGGTGAATACACATGACAACGTGAGCTCACGCACTCTTTCATTCGTATGGTTAGCAGTTGTAGCTGTCAAGCATTGCATGCATGAAGGAAAGAGAAAAAGAGTATAAAAGAAGGGAACGGCTAAAGCGAAGGCCGAACCCTCAACACTAACGCATGTGTGCGCCGACGGTGGACACAATCACATCATTCTTCACCGTAACATCTGAAAGTCCTGAAATTTTCTCCGCGTAAAATGCAGTGCGTTCGGCGTTGAGTCTCAGTTCGTCCACTCAATAGTGCCAGAAAAAGAAGACAACATCAGCAACCACCGAACAAAGAAAATGCCATATCATTAGCAATAGAATACGCTGGTATATGCTCTATAGCATTCCTCATCGAAAGAAGAGTTGCCTCTCGAACATATTTGATCGTATGTATGTGTGTATCTGCGCTAGAAGAATATTATTTTATTACAACATCTAAATGTAACAGTGAGCTTGATTGTACAACTCGTTCAAATCAATACAAAGCAATTAAACCAAAATCGAAATGAGTGCACGCACAAGTAAATGTACAGGACGTACGAAGATGACTAGAACATGTTTTTTCTCTTGTTCTCCAGCTCCTCTTCCTCTTCATCTTCTCGATCTTGTTAAGCCCAGGTCCGAATCCGTGAAATTTGTAGGACAAATACTTGAAGGCCTCTTTCGTGTTGAGTTCATGTCCCTCGTCGTCCATGTAGCTCAGCTTGATGTCGCTAAAGTCCCTCTCCTTCTTTGCGGAGGAAGAGGACGTGTAAGAGGTGTTTACGCGGGAGGACATAGACGTTGGCTGAGTGTTTTTTGAATAAAACCGCGCTGCTGGGCGAATTTTAAAGTAGCAGCAACACCAGAAGAAGCAATATCTTGCTCATAGAGGAACGAAGTCTCATCGTCCTCCTCCTTTTGCTCCTCCTCTTCGTCATCGTTCATTCCTCGCTCCTCCTTGATCTGCTGTAGAGTGACTGTTCTGTCCGAATCTGCTGCCTCGTTTCTGTCTCCTTCCTCCTTCACCTTTACTCCGGCGTACAGATCCCTCTCCTCCTTGACGTGTACATTCGCATATGCATCACCTTCCTTCTTCACATGGGCATTGCTCTGTTGCCCTTCATCATCCTCATCCTCGTCCTCGTCTTCGTCTTCCTCCTCGTCCTTCCCCTTAGGGATCTTCGAACTCAAAGACCTACAGAACTCGGTAGTAGAGGTCAGCATAACAAGTCTAGAAGCATCGTCATCTGCCATGGGGGAAGAGGATGAGGCAGAGGAAGATGTCTCCAGCTCACCCGAAGGGAGCAATGCATGTGAATCAGTCTCGACCTTAATTCCTACGACTGTGGATGCCTTGTGCTTTGCAAGGGCCTCCTCCTCCGCCTTCCTCGCAGCCTTGGCAATGTCCGACGCAGACTGTTTAATAATAGGTGTTGCTGTTTGCTTGAGATTAAGCGAGTACTCCTTCTCCAGGTCTTCGTCAAAGCCCTTCACAGCTGCCTCTAGAAGAGATCTGGTTTCCTCCTCCGCTCTCCTCAGAGCACTCAGGTACCCTGCGTCCCTCAACTTCTCCCTCCTCTCCCTCTCTTTATCTTCCATCGTCCGCAGAACACCCGTCCTGTGTCCACTCCTGCTCACTCTGTCGCCAGAGGAAGAAGTCGAGTGGTGGGGCAGGGCAGCCAATAAGGGCTCAGTGCTGCCTTCCTGACTCTCTCCATCTGCCCCCGCTTCCCTCTCTCCCTCTCCCTCTGCCCCATCCCACTCGGCACCCGTCGTTGTCTTCCTCGTCCTCTTGAACCTAGTAGAAGCCGCAGTGTGATCCGAAGACTCAGAGGCAGTGAGCAAAGAGGAAGCAGCTGAGGGAGTGGAGGAAGAGACAGTTTGCTTAGTTTTCTTCTTCTTTTTCTTGAAAGAGGGCATCTCTTCCTCTGTCAGGAAATCCGTTTGCAGGGCGGACGAGGAGACTGAGTAAGACCCCAAGTCCATCATCAAGTCCCTCTCGAGGGAGTCAGCCGCTTCTCCCAGCTTGTCCTTTGCCTTGAGTGCAGCGCTCAGTCCCTTCCCTAGCTTGAACCCTTCCTTTTTCTCTTTCTCTTCGTCGTATTGGCCCAGCAATGAGTTTCCATCGTCATCATAGGGGTTGTACACGGGACGTTTCGCCTTCGCCTTCTGATCCTTGTACTTCTTAGACTTTTCTTTCTCTATCAGGTCTATGTTTTCCAGTTCGTCGTCTTCGAACTCCAGATTATCATCGAGTCCTGCAGACCCTTTCAGTCCATCCTTTCCTAACACGCTTGTATCCTTCAGCGTCAGAACTATTCCCTCGCCCTCACCCAGCCCCAAATCGTCAACACTGTGACTTACTTGAAGCCCCTCTAAATCCTTACTATCATACTTTCCTTTTCTTGCACGCTTTGTGTTTGCGCAGCTCTTTCTTCTTTTCCTCTGTCTCTTCAAACACCTAAGAGCAACGGCATGTAGGTACAGAAGAAATTGATTAGGCACAGAAATAGCGAGAATGAAAAGAAAGTAAGTAAGTAAATATTGATATAGAAATATATTGATGCGTCCTACTCGCTTCTGTTTTTGTAACCACGCTGCTGTGCTGCCACTTTCCTCCTTTTCGAGTTGCTCTCCCAAAGAATTGCCACTCCAATTACTCATCTAAGAAATTAATTGATCAATAAAATGAAATACAACGTTAGTGAAAAGCCTTATTGGTAAATAAATGTCTAATATATATAAATTGTCGATGTAATTAACAGAGCTTAATAGATTGTGGATTAAAAAGCGAAAAGGGCCTCTGATAAAATGGGAAGCAAGTTCAGGGTTATAAAATGTAGAAAATTCAAGACCATCTTTGACATGTGAAGTGCATATACCCAGAGCACATGTGAAATAAACATTGTTCATGCACATAAGTATGTATGTACATTATGGGGTGCTGGAGTGTAAAGAGCGAAGAGTAAAAGAAATGATCACTACTGGTCTGCAGAAATTAGGCAAATTGAATGATCTCTTGATTTTTGTAGGTTGAATCACAGGCAAATAAGGAAAATACGTGGAGTATCGCTTATTATGCAACTATTTATGGTGTACCTTCAAAAGACTTTTGTTTTAGCTAATCGTGTGTATCCTGGTTGTTCGTTGCTTTATTTTTCTAACAAATATATCGTGTTCTATGGGATTTTGTATTATTTTGTAACTGCATAGATATGAGCTCAAGTGCATCTCGTCGCGCAGATGCTAACTCTGGTAGCAGTCATATCGCAAAGAGAATTAAGAAGGACCATAATAAAGATGGGGGCTCTTATAGCGATGGGAGCTCGTCCTCGTCATCTTCCTCTGGTCCTTCAACTGCGTTGATTCAAGCTAGAGATGCAGTGAAGCTCAACAAGTTCGATGTTACTTCGTGGAATACTTTGTTGGCTAGTGCACAGGAAATTAGGCCGATCAACGATGAAGCTAGACAGATATATGATGAATTCTTTTCTGTATTCCCCTCCGCTCCTAAGCAGTGGATAGCATACATAGAAGCTGGTATGATTTAGGCAAAGCATGTGTGTGTATGAGTGTATGTGTTTGTGAGAATGGCAATGCGTATTGAAGAAGGCGGTGAATAACATGTGTCGCATATGTGTGTATTTGTGTGCTTGCGAATGGGTTGTGTTTGCATCGACGGTCTATTGGTGTGATATGGATGGTCGGGAATGATATTGTGGTGTATTCATCTCTGTTGTGGCAATGTGAATGTGGTTGATTATGTGGGTCTTAGAACTGAGCAGTGGGAATCTCCAGAAGGCAGAGGCATTGTTTAAGAGGAGCTTGTTGAGGAACCTGGACGTTGGTTTGTGGAGGTTATACGTGGACATGGTGAGGAGGAAAAAGGAGGGCAGTGAGGACGCGTATGTCGTAATTCAAAACGCGTACGAGTTCCTGTTGGATAATATAGGAGATGACTTGGAGTCGGGCTCTCTTTGGAGAGACTTCATTGCCTTCCTCGCCAGCATCCCCACTCACAACGCCCAGGAGAAGCTGGATCAGAACAAGACGATATCGGAAGTGTACTCTCGTGCGGTGACTCACTGTCTGAAGGGGCTTGATCTCATCGTCAGAGAATACCAAGACCACGAAAGGGCGCATTTCGTGACCCCTGCGCCCTCTAGTTCATCATTGGTGAATCCCTCGAACGCAGTGGCCCTGCGCATATCAGAAATCAACGCAGCCGTGTCCTCGATGAGGGGAGTGGTTTCGGAGAGAAAGAAGAAGTACGCAGATATCAACACAGCTGTCCTGGCTGTCCCTATCGCCTCCTCCTCCCCCTCCTGCACCGCCATCGTGGAACAGCTGAACGCTTGGCAGAAGGTAGTGAAGTGGGAGAAGAGTAACCCACAGCGCTTGACCCCGACTCGCCTCCACAAGAGGTTGTTGTTAGTGTGGAAACAAGCTTCTATTTCTCTTCGCCTCGTTCCTGAATTTTGGTTCGATTATGCGATGTACGCTCACCAAGTCGAAAACGAAAACAGCGGGATCTTGAAGACTGACAACGCCTCGGCGGTGTTTTCTCAGGGATTGGAGGCGATGGAGACGACCGACTGCATCCTCCTCCACCTCGTTTACTCTGAGTACCTAGAATCATGTGGACGCTTGGACGAGGCCAAACAAGTTCTCATCGGACTTATGCATTACGAGAATGCAAAGAAAATCAACGTGTTAGAGTTGTCTTCCTCGTCCTCTGACTCTTCCTCCTCCTCTGACTCGTCCTCCTCTGACTCGTCCTCTCCCTCTTCTTCCTCTGACTCTTCCTCTGACTCGTCCGCCTCCTCTTCTACCCCAGCTGAGAATGCAAAGGAGGGCAAGGGAGAAGAAGATGATGAGAAAGAGACCCACCCCCTTGTTTACATTCAATACATCAAGTTTCTTCGCCGCAATGAGGGCCAAGACTCAGCTCTGGGGTTCTTCCTCTGTGTTGCGGCCCAGTCCCCCTCCGTGTCTTCGGAGGTGTTCGTCGCCGCAGCTCAGATCGAACTAATTGCGAACAGAGATCCAGCGATTGCTAAGAAGATATACAGGGTAAGTTCTTGTTCTCCCATTCGCTCACTCACCTCGTCTGCTCGGCTAGGGTGTTTTTCTCTGTATTCCCTGTCATGCCAATCGTACCTCCGTTATTTCCCACCTCGTTATATTAGTTGTTAAGTATGTCATCATGTACGTCGTGGCGTGTCCTTCTAACTTTGTTTTCCCTTCGTGTATGTGTTCTTTTTACTTCTACTCCTCTTCGCCTCCCACCTCTTTGTCATCTCCCGCTTCCGCCCCACCCCTCCCTTCCACTTCTTCATCCCTCCTCCTTTTCCTCTTTCTCTATCCCTATCCCTTTTCATTTTCGTTTTCTTTCCCCTGTATGTGTGTGTCGCATCATGTTGCCATTATGTATATGCCTAGGCCGGTTTGAACCGTTTCGTGGGAGAATGGAGCTTCGTGAAGAACTACAGCTCTTTCCTGTCTTCTCTGAACGACCACTCCAACCTCCGCTTGCTTCTCGAATCCTGCATTTCGAACCAGACCTTCGTTGGAGAACCGTCTGCTCAGAGAGAGCTGTGGGAGATGTACATCGCGTTGCTGGAAGAGGTTGGAGAATCCATCCACGCGATTGAGAAAATGCAAGTCCGAAGGAATGTGGAGGCAGGGTTATCTGTGGGTGAAGTGGGTGCTCTGCAAGCAGAAGGAGTCACCCACAGGGGCAGTGGCCCTGCCTCCGTTGGGTCCGCGCCCTCCACCAAGCACATTTCTTCCTTTTCGGCCAGTAAGAACAAGGAGGAATGCTTCGTGTCTCGCCTTTCTTTATGGGACGTCTTGGAGAGGTCAAAGTACAACTCTCTCCTCCCCTGCCCTCCTTACTACTTTCCCGAACTCCTCGAAAAGACCAGGAACAGGAAGATTGCGACCGGAGCTAGTTCCTCTAACTTCCCCACGAATGAGGTAATTCACATCTCTCTTTTCTCCTTTCTCCCTTCTTTCTTATCCTTCTACCTCTCACCCCTTTCCCTTCCCCTTTCTTTTTTTCCTCTCCTCTCTGTCCCCCTCTCTTCTCTCTCTCTCTCTCTCTCTCTCTCTCTCTCTCTCTCTCTCTCTCTTCTCTCTTCTTCTTTTCCCATATCTCCCATATTTCTACTGTGTTCTCGGTCCTTTCTAACCAATCGTCTTTTTTTTTCTCCATGATTGTCTTCTGATTGCCCTCCACTCTCATCTTTCCTTCTGCTACTTTCCCTTCCCTTCTTTCTCTTCCATTCTCTCTCATTCTCTCCCCTCCCTTCTTTCTCCTCCTTTCTTTTTCTTCCCTTCTTTTTCCTCCCTTTCCGTGGCATTTTTACTTTCTCCGCCTCTCTTTTCTCTCCTTCCCTTTCGTCTCTCCCTCCCTTTCATCTCTCCTCCCCTATCGTCTCTCTTGCCTGCAGTCGAATACGTTAATTCTACGTTCGATGTCAATAAAGGAGGCTAAGAGGATGAGGTCCAGGTTCCAGCGCCCTCACGTCTCCTCCCTCACTGTTCTAAGTCCTCAAGTAGACTCCCAGTACTCGTTCTCTTCCCTTTCGTCTGGCCTCGAATCCTCCCTTCCTCACCCTCTGTCTGTTTTCCACCATATCCCTGCTCCCATGATGAGTCCCCGCTTCCTCGACTTCCTCTCCGCCCTTCCCCGCAGCCATATGTTCTCGTGCCCCGCTAGTCCCGTGACGGTGATGAACCTGTTGAGGTCCACTCCAATCCCCCCCAATGCCCTCGACCTCTTCGACGGAGGAAGATTTTCTCTTATCTACAATCTCTATGGACAAGCACCTAAGTTTCCCACCTCTGGTCCATTGTAAAACTGAGAGGTGGAGTGGTAGGCTTTGTCCGTGGAGTCTGTTCATAGCATGACGGCTCGTAGTATGTAGTAGCGTTGTTGTTAGTGTATAGACCCTCTTGAATCATCTCCTAAACTTTGCTGCTTCGGGTTCAGTGCACAAAATATCTTCGTGTTTTGTTTGGTTTTCTCGTCAATAGGTAGCTCTTCTTATTCTATATTTATGCTCTTCTATGTGTGCATTCCACGTTGTATTTATTTCTTTATTTCTGAGCAATATCTCGTTTGGTCCTTTAGTTTTTGAAAATATAAAAATGTGATGAAGTCAACAGCGATCACACAAGTCGATCTACGTGTAATAAATTAGTCAAGTTTGCCTTTGAATGTGTTTATGCCATAAATGATAGACGCAAACGAGTGGTGAGCCAGTGTATGTAAAAATATAGGGAAAGTATTAAGGTTATGTAACACACATTGAACAATGTGTAATGTATTATACATGTGTTTTGGTGTTCTATGAACAAGTCGATTATTATAATTGCCAATTCTTAAGAAATGGGAAGATTTAGATATTTAGAACGAATAGTAAGCGAAACTTTTTATAAATAATAAGCAGTATGTTATCTTTAAGGATTATTCCTCCCTTAGCTTTACGTCTTTAACGTAAAAAAAGTAGTTCTAAACATATACTGTTTTCGTAAACACTTTATCTAGTTTATTTTCGTTTCTCTCAAATAGGTCCTATAGTGTAGTGGTTAGCACGGGAGGCTTTGACTCTCCAATCCTGGGTTCGAATCCCGGTAGGACCTAATTTTTTGCAAGAAAAATAAATATAAGAACAGTATTCTGTAAAAATGACGAAGGAGCGATAAATTGATGATCAGAAGAAAGTGAATGTATTCATCATATGAAATCTTTTTATTTATACGTGTTACTAAAGATGTGTAGAAATACCACATATGCATATACTATATACACATAAGAGAAAGGCAAAGTGATAGACAAGAAGTGTGATGACCGCTGTTGTCAAAGCGAAGCGAATGGTGATTCGTAAGAAGAATGGAGAGCGAAACACGTTGCAATAACGATTAATAGCAAGAACGTGGAACAAAACACAGGCAACGTTTAGGTCTTCCGTGTTATAAGCAAACAAGCTAATAAACAAATAAACAAGTAAACAAATAAACAAATAAACAAGTAAACAAATAAACAAATAAACAAATAAACAAATAAACATACAGCCAATCGTGTTTCTGAACCAACAGATGATCTGTGTTTATCATCGACGATGGAGTTAAGGACGAAAGCGATGGGTACACTCATAGACTACAACTTAGAAGAATGAGATCATCAACCTGCAAACAAAGAGCAAGAGATCTGTTAGGGCGAAGTAGAGGCAACAGCAGTAAATCTACTTCGCATTGATATAAGAGGAAGAAGAGGAAGAGGAAGAGGAAGAGAAAGCGGGAGAGGAAGAGGAAGAGGGAGAGGAAGAGAGGGATGAAGAGGGAGGAGTGGGGAAGGTGGAGAGGTGGAAGGAGCGGCATCCATTTGGATGTACTTGAAGAGTTAGTGGGTGGATATCCTCGCCTCTCTTCTTTGGCATAGAAGAGCTCAACAGGGAGTCGAGAGGGAGGGAAGGTGAAGGAGAATAACGAGAGGAAGAGGGGGCAGAGAAGGGAGAGAGGGAGGACGTGGGGGTAGTAGTAGAGTCAGCAGGGGTAAACAAAGGAACTCGAAGCGGAGAATACGTGAACCTTCTCGTCATGATGTCATGAGGTCCACACTCAACGTTCGTTAGTTTAATGAGAGAAGAGGGGAGGCGGTCCGCAGTAGGGACAGGAGAGGGGGAGAAGAGGGAGAAGAAGAAGAGGGAGAAGAAGAAGAGGGAGAAGAAGAGAAAAGGATGAGTAGGTGGAAATGATGAATTGGGCAATGAGAATCGAGGGCGGAAGAGAAAAGTAGCACAAGTCTCTTAACAAGAGATCGTGAAGAACCAACAAGTCCTCGCTCTCATCGCCTTCTTCTTCCCTCTCCGCCCACCCCTCGCTCCTCTCCCTCCGCTTCCCTCCCTTTTCACTTCTTTCTGTCCCACATTCTCTCCCCCTCCCCACATTCCACTCTCTCTCGCTCTCCCCCAACAGTCTCATCATATCGATCTCCACTTCGTTCTTCTCCCAACATCCTACCCCCTCGCCCTCCCACCGCCGCTCCTCTCTCTCCTTCTCCGACTTCATTTCCCTCGCCCACTCCCTGTTCATCTTCCGCTTCAGTGTCCTAAATGAAGACAGCAGTCTCTCCCCTTCGCAACGAAAACACATCCTCTCCTCTCTCACTCTCCTCTCTCTCTCCTCTCTCTCTCTCCCTCTTCTCCTCCCCCCTCTCTCGTTCTCGTTCTCTCTCGCCTCTATTCCTCTGCCTCTCTGTGTCAACTTCCCCACCCTCCTTTCCCTCCCATTCCTTCTCCCCCCACTCTCCCCATCTCCCTTCCCCTTCTCCTCCTCCTCCCACCTCTCCCTTCTCCCCTGCTGTCTCTTCCTCCCCCACTTCTCCCATGTGCACACAACAACAATGTGATACCTCGAGCAACTGAAGGTGAGAATTCCAGTCAACGTTCACGTTCAACACGTCCATCGACTTCCCTCCCTCTCTCCTTCTTCTTCCCTCTACTCCTCTCGCTTCCTCCTTCACTCTTCCACTTCCCTCTCTCCTGCCTTCTCGTTGGTCTCCCCCTTCCCTTTCCTTCCCTCCCCCCTCCCTCTGCTAAACTGACTCTAGCCCTCTTCGTTACCGATTCTCTCCTCTCCACCTCCATCTTCTTCTCCCTCATCCTCCTCTCCCCCGTACACCTCCTCCCGTTCTTTTTTCACATGATGAGCTCTTCCTCCCTCTCCCTTCCCTCCCTCTCCTCCCTTCTTCTTTTGATTGCATTTGAAGTTCCTTGAGAATAGTGGAAAGGGAGCGAGGGAAGCGGGGGGAGAGATAGGGAAGGAGGTCGATCAAGGATAGGAGAAGATGAAGGAAATGTGTGTACTAGATCATGAGCAGAGGGAGAAGGGAAGGATCGGACAAGAGAGGGGTGGGAAGGAGGGCATATGAGACTCGGTAGAAGAGAGAGGATGGCGTTGAGGAAGGGACGAAGAGGAACAATGGGAGTAAGGGGGAAAGGAAGAGTGAGGGGAAGGGGAGGGAAGAAAGGAAGAGGAAGGAAGGAGAGATGAAGAAAAGGAGGGACATGGGAGGAGAAGGAGAAGTATGAAAAGGGTGGGAAGAGAAGGCATCAACTGGTGCAGATGAAGAGGGGGAGGAAGAAGAGGGAGAGGAAGGAGGCAGTGGGAAAGGAAAGATTATGGTATGAGTGAGGAGGAGGGAGGGAGGTGGAGGGAGGGAGAGGAAGGAGGGAGAGGGAGAGAGAGAGAATGGGGGAGGAAAGAAGAGGGAGTGGTAGGAAGGAACGAGAGAGGAGGGAGAGAGGAAGGAAGAGAAGAAGAGGAGGCATAAGAGGAGGGAATAGAAGAGGAGAAAAGAGAGGAAGAGGAAGAAGAGGAAGAAGAGGAAGAAGAGGAAGAAGAAGAAGAAGAGGAAGAAGAGGAAGAAGAAGAAGAAGAGAAAGGGATCCGAGGTCTCTTGCTGTCCCTCTCTCTGCCTCTTGTTTCGTTCATCTTCGTACAACTCGTCGTTCCCCACTCCTCCTCCATCTCCCCTTCCCCCTTCTCCCCCTCCTCCCCCTCCTCCTCCCCATCCCTATCCCATTCACTTTTGATACGAGTCCTTTCGCTTTCCCTGCCTTCCCTAATAAAACCACTCCTCCCCCACTCGCCTCCTCTCTCGCTCTCTTTGCCCCCACCCTCCTCCCTTAGCTTCTTTCTCGTCTTCTCTGGTCTCTCCCTCGCCTCGTAGCTCATATGCACGGAGGCTTTTGTGTGTTTCAAATTGAAACAGAGGGCGGAGGGGCGCAGAGGAATAGTAATAAGGCCGAGAGGAAGACTGTTTGTAAGAGCGGGAAGAGGCCTTGGAAGAGAGAGAAGAGAGAGATCCTCGCGTATTAAGTGTAGTCGCAGTCGAACTCACATCCCACTTCTCCTCCTCTCTCCTCCTCTCCTCCTCTCCTCCTCTCCTCCTCTCTCCTCCTCTCCTCTTCTCCTCCTCCTTTCCTCCTCTCTCCTCCTCTCCTCTCTCCTCCTCTCCTCCTCTCTCTTCCTCATCTCCTCTCTCCAACTCTCCTCCTCTCTCCTCCTCTTCTCTTCCTCCTCCTCTCCTCTTCTCTTCTCCCCTCTCTTCTCTCTTCCCTCCTCCCTTCTCTCCTCCTTTCCCTTCTCTCTCCCTCCTTCTCCCTCTCCCTTACCTTCCCCCTTACCCCCACCTTTCTTTCTCTTCACTTTCCACCTCTCGTCCTTCCCTCCACTCCTCCTCCCCCTCTTCTCTTCCTCTCTCTCTTCTCCCAGATACGTTAACTTACCCCAATTTCTCATTTGTTTCCTCCCAACATCTCCTTCCCCTTCGAAACTACTCTCTCTCTCCTTCCTCTCCCTCCCCCTCCTCTCCTCCTCTCCCTCTCCCTCTCCTCCTTCTTTCTGGCAAAAAGATTGAAAACATCAATACCCGTCACTCCTAGCGGAAGACTCAGATCCACACACAGTGGTTCTCTCTCTGCCTTCGCCGTCTCGATCCCTTCGTCCTCTTCCCTCCCCTCCTCCTTCCCTCCTCCACACCCCCTCTCCTCCTCTCTCTCTCCCTCTGTTCTCCTCCTTCGCTTCTCCAACTCCATTTCCCTCTCTTTCAACGCCAGGCATCCACTCAATCCCCAGTCCTCTTCCCTCTCTCACCTTCCTCTCCATCCTTTCCTCTCCTTCCTTTCTCTCCTTCCTTCTCGCCCTTCTCGTATCCTCCAATGGCAGAGAAGAAAAGAAGAGAGAAAGGGGGGCAGAGAGAGAGGGCGAGGAAGAAAAAGAACTGGAGTGAGACCCTATGAAAGGAGCGGAGAAGGAGGAAGAGGAAGCGAGGGCAGATAGGAGGAGGTGGGGAGAGGAGGAGAGGGGAGGTGAGAGAGAGCCCGGAGGAGGAAGACGGAAGACGAAAGCAGGTGATTCTTGGACTGAAACCGGCTCCTGGAAGAGGGAAGGATCCTCATAGAGAGAGGGCGGTGGATATGAAGAGACAAACAAGGAGGAGGGGGTGACCAGGGGTAGACGAGGAAGGAAGAGGGGCGGGGGGAGGGAAGAGGGAGGCAGAGACGAAGAGGAAGACAGAGAGGAAGAGGAAGACAGGGGGAAGGAGTGAAGAGGAAAAGGGGAAAGGAAATGAACGCATTGACATTGAATGCAGAATTGTGAAGGAAGGGGAAGAGGGTGGGGGAGGCGAAGGGAGGTGAGGGGAGGGAGAGGATGGGGTGGGAGAAGGCGGAAGAGGAAGGGGAGAAGCAGGGAGGGCGAGGAGACGAGAGGGCGCTGAAAGAAGAGGGGGCAGAAGAAAGTGAAGAGGAGCATGAATGAAGAGACAGAGAGGCGGAAGGAGAAGCACAGCAAGAGGGAGAGGGAGATGGAGAGGGAGAGGGAAAGAGGGGGGAAGAGAGAGAGGAAGGGGAGAGGAAGGGAGAGAGGAGGGGAGAGTAGGAGATGAACGCCGAGGGAAAGAAAAATACACAAGGAGAGAGGGAGAAGAGGAGGGAGAAGGAGAAAGAGAAGGAGACTGAGAAGAGGATGCCGGGCGGGAGCGGGAGTGGGAATAGCATTGGGAATGTGAGTGGGCAAAGGCGGAGAGGAAGAGGGAGAAATCATTGGACGATAAGTGCAGGGGAGGGGCGGAAGGAGGGCCAACAGGGGCAGAAGATGAAGGGGGGAGGGAGGGGGAAATCAAAAGGAGAGAAAGAGGAAGAGGAGGGCGAAGGCAGGGGTGGGAGACGGGGAGAGAGGGAGAAGAAGGAATGAGAATTAGAAGGGATAGAGAAGAAGGAGAATGAGCTAGAAGTGTACGGCAAAGGTAAGTGGTGGAGAGGGAGAGGAAGCGAAGAGGACGGGTAGGAGGAAGGAGAAGCAGAGATAGAACAAGAGGAAGAGGAAGAGGAAGAGGAAGAGGAAGAGGAGGAGGAGGAGGAGGAAGAGGAAGAGGAAAGGGAAGGCTGAGGGGAAAAGAGAGACGCAGGAAAGGACGAGTTGAAGTAAGAAGTTCTATCTCTCATCATTTCCAAAATTTCTGACTTTCTCAGCCACGAGTCAGTTGACTGTAGAACATCTCTTCCGAAGCCTAGGAGTCTGTCTCCCTCTTCGTCTCCTCCTCTCTCCTCTCCCTCTCGCGTTCCTTTCTTTCTCCCTTTCCTTTTCCCTTTCCCTTCCCTTTCCCCTTCCCTTTCCCTTTTCTTCTTCTTCCTCTTCAACCTCCTCCTCCATCCCCTCAAAACCCCCCTCTCTTCTCCCTCTTCCTCTTCCTCCTCTTCCACCTCCTCCTCCTCATCGTCATCATCCCCTCTTCTCCTTTTCTCCCTTCCCCTCTTCTCCTCTGTGTTCCCTCCCCTCTTTCTCATTCCTTCTCTCCTCCCAACCCCTCCCCTCTCTCCCTTCTCCTTCCTCTCTCCCTTCTCCTTCCCTTCATCTCGCACCCTCCTCCACCCTTCCTCCAGCACTCTCTCGAATTCAATTATCATAGGATTCAAGCACAGCGCTGCAGCAGACGATGGAGACTGGGGTAGTTGGGGGTTCAGCCTTTGAGGGTGAGAATGCGAAGAGGAAAGAGGGGTGAACGACTGCGTATCCCATCTATTCGTCGCTTCTCCCTCTGCTCCCTCCTCTCCTCTTTCTCCTCCTCTTCCTCCTCCTCTTCCTCCTCCTTCCCTTCCTCCTCCTGCTCTGATTCGTCCAACCACCACTCTACCGACTCGACAAAGGAATAACAATACGCTCACTCTATGTCTCAGAAACGAAAGGGGAAGGGAAGGGGTATGGGGAGGAGCACGGGAGGGCGGGGAAGAGAAAGATGAAGAAGAGGAAGAGGAGGAGGAGGAAGAAGAACGAAGAGATAACTGAGAAGAAGGGAGAGGGGGTGAGGAGAGGAAGAGAAAAACAGCCTCCTGGAAGCGGTAAAAAGAAGAGAAGAAGGAACAAGCAGAGGAAGGAAGTGGAGGGGAAGGGAAGGAAGAGGGTGAGGAAGGTGAGGAAGAGAAAGAGGAGGAAGATGTGTGAGAGGAGGAAATGGAGCCCTCCGATGAGGATGTGTATGAAGGAGAGGAAGGGAAAGGGGAAGGGGAAGACGACGGAAAAGGAGAAGAGGAAGAGAAAGAGGAAGAGTTAGAGGAAGGAGAAGGGGAAGGGAAGAGTGGAGAGGAGGAAGAGGAAAGGGAGGAGAGAAGGAGGGGTGATACCAGATGCAAAGAAGAAGAAGAGGCGTTCCGTAGCCAATACGTTTCCTCTTCCTCTTCTTCCTCTTCCTCTTCCTCTCTCTCTTCCTCTTTCGCTCCCCCTTTCCCCCCTCCTTCCCTCCTCTCTCCCTCTCCTTTCCTCTTTCGCATCTAGAGTCCCCCCTTGACTCTTGAGATGATCTGTATTGTATGTACTTCAGCCCCCCTTCTTCTTTCCCACCTCTCTTTTTCCTTCCTCTGCGCCCCCCTCTTCATCCTTCCCTTCCTTTTGCCTCACCTGCCCCTCCTTCCTCCACCACTCCTTCTTCCACTCCTCCCTCCCCCACTTTCTCCTTTTGACCTGGGCAATGGAGTCAATGTACAGAACAGGGCACAATAGACGGTAGAGTGAAAAAGAGAAATCAGATAGGCAATGTGCGGAGGGGGAAGGGGAAGGGAAGGAAGAGGGAGAGGACAAGGTAAGGGCTAAAGATGGTGAAGGAAAGAGAGCGGGAGAGAGAGAGGAAGGGAACTTGTTCCGTCCTCCGTCCTTCGCCTTCTTACCCTCGACAGTCCTACCCACCTCCATTTCTCTCCTTTCCTCTCCCTCTTCATCTCCATCTCCCTCTCCATCTCCCTCTCCCTCGCCCTCCTCCTCTCCTCCAGCTCGATGATAGACGAAGCCCTAGCAGAAAGACAAGAAGCAGAGGCAGCTAGAGAGGGGGATTCGAAAGGTCCAGAGGAAAAGAGGGCCGAGAGGGTGAGGGAGAGAGAAAGGCAGTGGGGCCAGAGGTGAAGGCTGGCGAACAAGAGACATACGCTCCGGTGGAGTTCGATAATGACTAAGTCGATGGAGGAGAGGGAGTAAAAAGAAGAGCGTGATGAAAAGAGAGACGGGGGAAGGAAGGGGGAGGAGAAGACGTGGAAGATGAGGGAGCGGGAGAGAATGCGTCTGACGAAGAAGGATGAGCGCAGAAAGAAGAGGCAGAAGAAGAGGACGAAGAAGATGAAGAGTGAGTGCGAGAGGAGGGGAATGGATGTTGGAGTGCTGAGAGGACGGACGGTGGAGGCTGCGAGAGGGAGAGGAAGGAGAAAGAAGGGGTACGGGTGACTTGAATTCTGGTATCGCATATAGAGGGTGGTAGAACTTCGCTTCGTACTGTCCAGGCACTCTTGCGGAGCACAACCTCGTCTTCCTCTTCGGTTGGATCGCTTCGCATCCAGGCACTCTCCTCCACTCTCCCCCTCTGCCTCACGTTCTTCCCTCCTCCCTTCCCCTCCCTCCTCTCTCCCTCCCCACCCTCCGCTCGTCTCGAAGCGATATTCTCATTTTCCCTCCTCTCCTCTCTCCCCCCATATATATGATGGCCCTCTCCCTCCATAGCCCTCCTCTCCTCCTTCTCTGCACTTGTCCTCTCGCCCCGTTGTTGCTCCCTGACCTTCCTCAAGGCTGATTCCAGAATTGGAAAAAGCTTCGCATCGCTGACACTCTCCCAGTCGTTGTGTCGCACCTTCAGCTTGCTAGCTACTGCCTTCCTTTCCTCCTTCAGCACCGATAGGTCAGAGATTGCGAGTTGAACGATATCTAGACCATAGACAGCGTCGGTAAAAGACAAAGTGTTTGCGTACTCTATCATTGTTAGAGCGTAAAATAGCGGATATCTCCTTTGAACGTCCTCCTCTACCGTTGTATAACTGTTTAAACTCTCTACGAAGCACTGTTCAGCCTATATATAAATACGTATTTGTCAAATAATCAACAAATGGGAGTTGGTGTACGCAAATGGATGTTTACGCTGGAAATAGATTTCAGACAGCACAAAGAAAAACGGAAGCCAAAAATTGAACTTTCAAACCATTGGAAGAAAACTCTTCCATAAAATATGATCCGTTGGAGAAACCATACCTCTATAAACATCTTCTTATGAAAAAGCAATGCTCCTCGGTCGCGTAATACAAGGAATTCGTAGTAGTTTGGGCCTACACCATCGGCTTCGAATTCAGAAATGGCGCGTGTTTGGAACCGATACTTGTTACTATTCATGGTTAACCCAAGAACATCCAAAACTATATATATAGCTTGTTGTGGTGTGTGTTTGGTATTGGATTCAATACACAAATCCTGAATGCTGCTAAGACGAAGTATTGACTATTCTACAGATTAACGGTTGATATTATTTTCACAGCCCGCCAATACTTTTTCATAAAGAGAAAAAAAAAATCGTTAATCTTGTGAATAATCGGAATCTAACGTCATACGCTACTGTTCGGTGATTAGACGATACCTTAGATGAGACAGCCACATTTTAAAAATAAATCGGTGCATCTAAAACCTATTTATATGAAGCAAATAGTATGAAAAAGGTCAACTACATGTATTGCTGGTCGCTTATAAACACGAAGCATCCCAGCATTGACATCTGTTTACAGTATATACATATACATATGTATATAAAGTACAGAATCTGCGCATAGAAATTTAGTATGCATTATTCAACATATTGAAGTATTTACTCCCTGAATCTAAATAGTTCGTAAATCTCACGAGTAAATCTATAAAATGGTATAAATAAGAAAGAGTGGGCCTTACGGCCTTATTATTTTATTGTTATGAAGATGCACATGGCAACCTTCAATTATAGAATAACAAGCACAACTAGGGAAGCTGGATTGGTAAATAAGGGAATTTACAATCCGAGCTTGGTGCGGCGCCAGTGGCGACGCTTGAAGTTGTAGCTGCAGATTGTTTGTTAAAGGAAGCAGGAGAGGTAAGGGAAAAGAATTGAATGAGACCGCATTGTCCCGATATACGTATGTACGATGAATCGAAAGAGACCGTATAATAGCAAAGTGTCAGGCAGTTCCAGCAAAAAGGGCGTCACCAAAGGATCGAAAAGATCAGATTGTATAGAGCAGTAGAAAAGTAGAGCAGGAAGCACATGAAAATAGAGCATTAACTTGTTAGTCTGAAGAGTTACTTGAAAGGCGCATTGAATAGAAATGGAATATGAAACGGTCAAAATCAAAATATACTGAACAATATATTTGATGTCAGAGGAGAAACGTCTCGTAAAATATACGTTGAATCTGCTCAAGAAAATCGATGGATAATAGATGTACCTGATGTTGGTGTCAGGCTTAGCACGGAACCACTGAGGGACAGGGCGGTTCTGGCGCTGCTTCTTGGCCAAAGTCTTCTTAATTCTAAGAGTCTTGTGAGAAGGCTATTGTTTGAAGGGAAATGTAATCGATGCAGAGCAAATAGCTATTAATACAAATGCCTACTGAGATAGAGCAGAAATTGACTCCCTTCGTATACTTGCAAAACGAAGCAAACAAATTAACTTTACAAAAAAAATTAACCCAACAAATAAGAACGGTATGTTCTAGCAGTTAAACACAATGTGTTTAGTAATACGAATACTTACCATCTTTGATACTCTTTCTATTGGTCACTTCATCAGAACAATTGGTACCTTCATATAATTTATTCATAAATAATATACGTAATTATGAATAATACTGCCATATTCATATATATAGATACACCCACGCAAAAAAAATCGTGGGGTAAGAAGAGAATGCCCTTTACCACACATTATTTAAAATACACATAACTAAGGACTAATTTATTAGTTTAGAAAATACAAAGAAGGTTACAAATATTCTGTATTGAAAGAAGGGTTAGGTACACTACACAACGTCATTTAATTGCAAAAGTCAATAGAGAATTATCATGCACAACTTGAAGCATGAGAAAAACCTCAATATGGGTACCAAAAAAGCAGAATTTGTCGTATTAGTACAAAAATAAAGTGTACCGATATGAAGTGGGTATGAATAAGATGAAAAATCGAAAAATGAAGCATGCAAAACGTTGGTTTTGATGATCTGAAGTGACAAATTAAAGTACGCGAAACAAAGAATCTATAATAAGAAGAAAAAGCGAAAGAAAACACGTAAAATACGGACAAAATAAATTTAAGCAAGGTAGTGGTAAATGGCACGATCGTTGTCGTCTCTCTTAGCGTACTCCTTCGAGAGAATATCCTCGATGTTCTTCTTGATCGTGTTGGCATCGGGGTCAAATCTGTTCTCGAGTTGAACCTTTACCTCGGACACAAGTACCGAGTGGGTGCAAGTCTTTCTCGCCTTGAGTATACGGACAATAGCAGCCTGTATCTGAGTGGTTCTATCAGCGACGACATGCTCGAGGGAAGTGACAGAAGAGGGCTTGTACTCCTTGAGAGGAATGGCGATGCGGTTACTGGTATGCGTGTACTTAGCGTTGATCATGAACTTGTGGGTGGGCTCGAGTTCAGGCCCAGCAGGGGCCTTCATGAGTACATTGTTTTGGACGAGGGAGAGGACGTGGTTATGCAGCACAGGCATGGTGATTCCAATCTCCTCGCACAACTCAGACGCAGTCTTGAAACGGACGTTTCCTAGCTTAAGAAGGATCAACATCATCACAGTAGTCACCTGCAACACCCTCGTCACCTTCTCAGAGAACACAACCGACACATCGGCACACCCCACATCAGCGTACCACTTGAGCGAGTGCTTAGGGTTCTGCGCAGCGTAGAGCTCCTCGAACTTCCTGCAGGGGCCGTCGAGGGGGGCAAAAGGGATAAAAGAACCGTTGGGGTTAAAGGGCCAACGAGCAGCGTTGCAAGCAATGGCAGAGAAGGGGAAGGGGGCAATCGATCTATTTTTGAGTAGGTCTTTTGACTTGTTATAATCGCCCCACATCTGCTCCAGTCCCTCTGCCCACTGGAACCCACTAACGAGTTTCAGGTCGGTGATGACTCGTCTTTCCAAAGCTTCGTTAAAGATCGTTCCGTTCCACAGCCTCGTAGCGAGGTGTCTCTTGAAGTCCTCCTCGAAGAGGTCTCTGTTGTTGATGTAACTGTACAGACATACGACGTTCTTGAGGGACTGGTCGTCCTTGTGGAGGTTCGAAGACAGCAGTTGAGAGTTAAGAAAACGAGCAAGACCCTTGGGGACAATGTCCTTGCTATTGATGAACGAAGAGAATCCAGATTGTAGCTGGCGCTGGAAGTCCGATTCGTCTTTAAAGCTGACGTGGAGAATGGCCTGGAGAGAGGAATGGAGCTGGACGAGGCGCTGGATCAGAGCGTCCTCGCTTCCTGCGCTTCTTGAGCTGTTTTGTGCGTCTGAGTAGTCCTGCATCGCCGCCGTACCCTGAGTGTAAGCAAATGAAGAGAACGCAGTCCCCAACCTCCTAAGTCCCTCGGTGTCCTTGAGCTCGACAAGGAACTTGTAGAGGACTGAGAGAGAGTTGTGGTCGCTGTGCTCGAACAACTCGGTCAGTCTCCCTTGGTTGTAGAGGTAGGGGTTTATGGCGGAGGTGAACTGGGAGAGGATCGTCCTCATGAATCCATCTACCGAAGACTTCTGCAAGTATTTCCCAACTCTCTCTCTCGTCTGAAGCCATTTTGTCCGCCCAGACGAAGAACTCCGAGGTGGGAAGAGACAGGACCATATTTTCAGTCTCGGCCTTGTAGAAATCAATTGTGATTTGGAGGATGAAGGGTTGTAAGATCGTGTCGTGGATGTTGGGGTACTGAGGAGGGAGAGTTGCCTGTAACTCCATGAACATCTTGCAGGCCTCTCTGACGGTATCTCCCGAGATCTTCTCCTGTCTTCTCTCTCTTGTGAACATCCTTCCGATTGCCAGCACAGCCTGTTCCTGGTATCTGTCGAAGATCATCTCCTTGTACTTCTCTCCAGCCGTTCTCGCTAGAGTGATTTCCTTATTTCCTCCATTCAAGAAGAATCTGTCCAGGTATCTGAAAACTCCACACAACCCGGTCGACACGAGCTTAAACACAGACCATCTCTTGTTCCACTCCTCCAGCAGATCTGTGTCATCGTTCAACTGCCGATGTAAGCACGTCACAGTACGACGAAACAATAGGGGAAACAGAGAATAAGGGAGGGAGAATTAGGCACAATGAGCAGAGTGAAATATAAGGGTAAGGGCACGACGAAGAGTGAATAACAGCATGGTATGGCCAAAATAAAAGCATACTCTACCTTTGCCTCGAGAGAAGGAATAGCTTGATTGAGCAAGTAATCCCGTACGATCTCCTTATATAATTGAAATAATTTGTCCCCATTTCCCTCCGCATGGCCCCTACCAGATGCAGGCTGGATAGCCAGACGAAACACCATGCTGGGCAAAGATTATGGAGCGAAAGAGCACACACACAAGCGCATTCATTCGCTTTTCATTTAGAGGAGAAAAAGTGCGTTCAGCAAATAACTTGAAGAGAGAGTAGAAAACAAGAATTATGGGCACGCACGTAATGTTGTACTTACTCATAGAACTTCATGAACACATCTGATGTGAATCCTCTGCGCTCTCCCATCTCCAGACTGAAAATGAAATTTTCTGTGCGGGAATGGGATGAAGACAAAACACATTAAAACAATACATTAAAACAATTTTGACACAACCATAGTGTATGTGAGTTTTCGAAAATGTAGGCGAATTAATGCAGCTGTTGTGTTCGTAAATATATAACCTACTGATGAAGTCGTCTTTAATTTGGATAGCACATTTCTGGAAGTCAATGAGCTTTGACATCTAAAAATGACAAAACAAAGTATATAATTAGTTAACGAGTATAATACCATTACAAACACACAAAACATGACTCAAGTATGTATATATATATGTCTATATCAAAACACAAACAAGTAAATTGTTTTAGATAATGCGTGAATTTAACTATGTCTACATTAACATATCTAAGCAATAAGGGACAAATCGCATCAAATTCAAGCACCCGCCAAGTACTCAATAGAGTGAATCTCTAGTCGTGAGTATCAAGAACGTCAAATACAAACGTTTGGGTTTTGACTGTGATACTGAATGCTACAACATACTCCATAATACCATCTATACGAAATTAAAATGGATGCCCACGATGTCGAAAGAAAGAAAAAATTGATCTTCTTTAGCTCGCAGTTTGTTCAGATATCAAATACAAGAAAAACGAGCAGCCGGGATAAACATCATAAGCAACATGTAGGAAAATAAGCTGAACTAGCATGAGTCAAAAATTAAAAAATAATCACATAATTGTGTATGCATAAAATTCAGTCTCCGTTGAAATTGCAGCGCGTAGTAGGGAGGGGGGGAGGCACAAGGAAATTAATGCTCATTTCATCATGTTTGGAAATATGATTGTATTTACTCGTAATGAATGGATTGAGAATATTTGATTTTGCATATATATATTTGAAAAAACGAATTAGTGAATAAATGAGAGCAACTATCGTATATTCATAATATTTTTTTTTACAATTATATATATTTTTAGATAACTTAAAGTGTTCTCTTTATTGAAACAATAGAAACATCTATTTCGTTACGAAAGTCATACTCCAGCGTAACATAGTCAAGAATGCATTCTGCATATGTTAAGGCCCCTGTAAAACTGGGAGTTCCTGGGGAATATATTGAATTTAGTGGATTGAAAAAGCAGAAGGGTGTTCAAGTTCATGACTATTATATAGAATGGTTGGCGAATGAAGACAAAAGCTCTATCAATCGGGTTGATTTTTTTGATGATTCTGAACAAGCTACTAAAATTGGAGGATGGCCCAATTGGTTAGTCCCTAAGAATCCTTCTGAAGATACTGTAAAATTCTTTGTTCCTGCTGGACTAGATCTGAATTGTTCTTTGTGTGGGCAGCCCTTTGTTTTATTGAGTCAGGTGTACGCTCCTGTGGATACAAGTGAGGATGAAAAGGATGTCAAGCAGAACCCTCGTGTTGTCTATGTATTTGTGTGCAACAGACGCGCATGTGCAAGCCACCCCAAGGGTTGGCTTGTGTTGAGAGTATGTCTTGATGAATCAGTCCAAGGAGAGTCTGAGCTCTCTTCGTTAGACAGACAGGCGGGAGTGACAAGGGGAAAAAGCACTGGAAGGGAGAACGGAAGTGAAGGTGGAGAAGACGAGTACGAATATGATGATGTGCTGGTATCGTCGGATGAGGAGGAGGAGGACGAAAGAAAGGCTAAGACGAAGAAGAAGGACATGCTAAATGCGGAGGAGGAGAGGGCTCGCATCGCTAGGCTCCTGATGGGTTTTGAAGACGAAGAAGACAAGAAGGGAAAGAACTCGAATGTGTTTCTGAAGAAGAAGGAAAAGGAGAGGCAGGAGCAGAGAGAGAAGCAGGAGCAGCGGAAGAAGGAAGAGAAGGAGGACGAGGAAGAGAGGAGGAAGACCGCTCTGTTTTCTCTAGATGACGACTGGGGTCTCGGAGGTGGGAAAGACGAGAAGGGGAAGGGAATGGGCATGTTCTCAATGGGTGGGTGGGGAGACGACGAAGAGGAGGAGGAGGGGAAGCAGGGGAGGAAGAGGAGGGAGAGGAAGATGAGGAAGAGGATGATGATTTTGGAAGCGGTGGGATGTTTGGGTCGTTGTTTGGGGGCGGGTTAAAGAGTGGGGCGAAGGGTAAGAGTGGGAAGGGAAAGGGAGAGAAGGAGAAGCTGGGGAAGGGGAAGGGGAAGGAGGAGCAAGAGGTAGATACCTTTGAAGAGCTTGAGAAGAAGATCAAGGAAATGAGCATCTCTGCTATTACCACAAATAGTAAAACAGCGCAGATCAAGCAGGAACAGGAGAGAAAGGAGAAAGAGAAGGAGAAAGAGAGGGAGAGAGAGGGGGAAGGGAAAAAGATCTCCCCATCTTCTTCCTCGTTTGCCTGTCCTCCCTCCTCCTCCTCCTCCGCCCTCTCGTCCTCCCTGGAGTCCTTGTCGTCCGCTAACTCCATTTGCCTCCGTCCTTTCCACATCCTCTGGGACCTTGAGCCTTCCTCTCTTCCTCCTCCTCTGCTCTCTCGTCAGAAGACCTCCACGCCGAAGAACTCTACAAGTCCTACTTAGCAGAGGAGAAGGAGAAGAAGAAGAAAACTGCTGCCCCTGAAAAGCAGGACGGGAAGAAAGAGACCTCATCTTCTTCCTCTTCCTCCTCCTCTTCATCTTCGTCTAGCGCCGGAGGGGATTCCGAGAAGTACGAAGCATCTTTGGACAAGACGTGGAGGAAATTTGTGTCCGTGGTGAGTAGGTGTGGGGACCAGTGTGTTCGCTACTGCAAAGGATCCTCCTCCCTCTACATGAGAGACAAGCAGCACGCATACTCACTCATCTCCGCTCCCTCTCCCTCTCCCTCTCCCTCTCCCTCTCCCTCTCCCTCTACATCTCATTCTCTCGCTCCCGCTCCCTCTTCCTTTGTCTGCCTTCCGTCGAACGTCATATCTCCCTCTGCCTCTTTCTCCTCTTCCCCCTCCTCTTCCTCCTCCTCTTCTTCCCCCTTCGCTGTTGTTGGCTTCAGCCCATCCTCCGCTGAGTTCCGTTATGCGGATGAGTCCTCTGCTGATGTTGAGCTCTGCGACGAAGTCAAGAACTCTGACTCCTCTTCCTCCATCTCCTCTTCTTCTACCTCTCCCTCTCCCTCTCCCTCCGCTGCCCCCTCCTCTTCCTCTCCTTCTGTCTCGTCCTCTTCCCAGGTTATGAATGGTGTGGAGCTGCGTTCATCATTGTTTGATCCTTCGCTCGTCCCCCCTGTCCCTCTTGTCTGTCGCCAAAGGTCCTGGAGTTCCAACTAGTTCCTAACCTTCTCTCTGAGCTCCAGATTGAGTGTGTGCCCGTCCCTCCTCCCTCTTCGTCTCTCGGTGCTGGTGCCTCTTCACTCCTTCTCCTAGACGATCACCCAATGGACTGGGGGTGTGTCGATGTGTATACATGTCCCAACAACTGCCAAAAGAACGCCCTCGTCATCGAAACGATTGCTGTCCAGCCTGGAATGTAAAGAAATAGGATTGTGGAGTGCGCAGCGGATGCACAGAAGCACGGATGCTGGAGGGATAGATGACGCACATCTGCCTCTTTTCTCTCCTCTCTCTTCTCATTTCCTCTCTCCTTCTCTCTTCTCTTCTCTCTCTTTTCTCCGTCTCTCCCCTACTCTCATTGGGACTTTATCCGATATTTATCAGTCGTTATTCATCACATACGATTCGTTTTAAGTCGATCTGTGTCGATAGGTTATTGTTTGCTACGTGTTGTGTGTTCGTGTCGTGTTTCTATTGAAACTTTACTGATGACCTCAGGAAGGGTCTTCTGTTGCGACGATGTACTATTTGTGTTGTCGAAGTTCTTTACTTTCTTGGTTATTTCAATATTTCAATACGTGTGTTTCATGTGGAATCTAGACTCTTCTAATCGTCCGAAGGACGCATAATAAAGCCTATAATTATATCTCAATTTGAGAGGTGCAAGTGAACGTATTTGTGTTTACTCTCATTAGGGTAAAACGATGATCGTATTGAAAAAAGAAACAAGGAGCAGAGCAGGTGAGATAGCCCACAACGCAGGCAACAAACTCATGTGTTGGGTGGTCGATCATGAGTTAGCAGCGTCAACAACACATGAAGTGAGTGAGAAGAACAAGTCAAAAGGAAAAACGAAAACGAAAACGAAAACGAAAACGAAAACGAAAACGAAAAGGAAAGAACAAGAGGACAAACAAAAAGAGCGCAGCAACGTCAAAGAGCAAATGAGGAAAATGGAGGAAATGGAGGAAATGGAGAAAAATCGAAAACAAAAGGGCTTAATAAATATCGTTAATATCTTCTGGGGCGCTTGTATCTCGGTTTCGCCTCTTCCTCCGCCTCATCTGTCGCCTTCTCCATATCTACATTATTTTCTGCATTCTCGTCATCCGCCTCGGCCCTTTCACCTTGTGCCTCCCCCTTCATCTACCTCTCCCTCTCCGACTGACACTCCCTGCTCTTCCTCTGATACGCCAATATCAGCAACAGCCTCTCCCCTGCCACTTGATGCGTCATTCCTATATCCCCTTCCCTCCCTCCTCTGCGTCCCCTCCTCCCGTTCCCCTCTCCTCCACCCCTCCCCCAGTGCCTCTCACCATCCTCCTCTGCCAATGTGTTTTCTTCTTCGGTTCCTTCCTCTCCTTCTCTCTCTCCTTCTCCTTCTCCCTCTCCCTCTCCCTCTCTCACCCTTCGTCATGTTCTTCCCCTTGGAGCTGACCTTCAGTTCCAACAACTTCATCTTCCTTCCCGACTCCAACCTCTTCTTGTTCTCCCTCTTTCCCTTCCTCTCCTTCTCCCTCCCTCTCTCCTTCTCCCTCCTTCTCTCCCTCTCCTCTTCCTCTCCCTCTCCCTCTCCCTCTCCCTCTCCCTCTTCCTCTCCCTCTCTCTCTCTCTCCATCATTAATAGCCACTTCAGCCTCTCCCTCTATCTGTTTGACCGTCTCCTCCCCCTCCTCCGCCGCCTCTTCCTCAATCGGCCCCCAGCTCCTCCCTTGTTAGCCCAAGAACTTCCCCGGGAAGTGGAAGGAGAAGACAGACGCAACGAGGTCTCCCTGACCCAAGACGAATGCCTCGAAACACTTCTCTTTGATGATTCTCAGCATCTGCCACAATTCCCCAGGGCTCAGGGAGAGGCGGAGGGGAGAAGAAGAATAGGCAAAGAAGTCTCCACCGCAGACACCAGTGCAGCATCTTCTTCCGCCAGTGCAGCCTCTTCTCAGCTTCCTCTGCCTCCTGAGCACGGATCTTCTTCTTCTCCGCCGTCCTCCCTGCCTGCAGGGAGACGCCGCCAGTTTCTTCTGCTGCTCCTTCTTAGCTTGTTCCTTCCTCTCCCGCTCCGCCGTAGCTCTTCTTTACCTCCTTCTCTCGCCGCTCTGTCTCTTCTAAAAAACAGCTCCTCTCTCTCGCGCCATCCACCTTCTCCTTCCTCTTTGCTTCCGCTTCAGCCGATAGAGAACTGACTGTTCATCTATTTCGAGCAGAGAGAGCTCGGGGCAGGCTCCTCTTTCTCCCCGTCCACGCTCCACACTCTACACAGCTCGAGTGAACCCATCGGGATGAATGAAGACAGTGAGAGCGCAGAGGGTGGATAGAAGTTAGGGCGTAGATAGAGGACCTGTGCAGGAGAAGGAGGACGTTATGGAAGGAGAGGAAGCAGATGGAAGGAGCAAAGGACGAGAGAACCATATCGATCATGTCGAAGTTGCTGTTTTTCTTCCACTGCTTCTCCGCTAATCGTAGTACAGAACCTTGGAGAGTGGTGGGGGGCACAGGGGGCGTTTCTCAGCAGAAATCGAGGGGGACGCAGAGAAAGGATGGGAACGGGGGTGCGGAGGGAGGGACCTCCTGGGAGATAATACTTTGCGCTGGGCGGGATGATCCTGGTCGGCTTCTTGAGCACAGGAGGACACCCCAGTTCTCTTCCTTAAGAGCACAGATGTATCTCTCGTCCAGACTTCCTCCATCGCTGCTCTCGTATTCTTTCCCACTGCCCTGCCTGGCGACTCCCTCACCCTCACCTACTCAACGCTGCTATCCTGAGGCGGTATTTCTCCAATCAAGCACTGCCCTCACCAAGAACTTCTGCTATTTTCCCCTGATCTGCTCACCCAGCAGCCATACACCTGGGTCAGACAACAGATCAACACCTGGGCATCCGGGACAGCTGCAGAGAGAACAACCGACGGTCCGTTAGGCATTGGAGTTGAGGAGGAGGAGGAGAGGAGGGAGGGAGAGGGGGACGAGGAAGAAGCGGAACTCGAGGAATACTTGGAGGATGCGAAGGGCAGACATCTCTTCTCCCTTCTGCTTCACATTGTATTCCTTTGTGCTTCCCTTGTGTCTCTTCTTGTCCTTCTTCTTCTCCTTCTCCTCTCCTTGTCTCCTCAGTCCCTTCCGCTCTCCCCCGCTCCTCTGCTTGCTCTTCCTCCTCCTCCTGCATGTTCTCAACCTCTCTGCGCTTCCTCTCCTCTTCCGCTCCACCATCTCGAATGAAAGCGGAGGGCGAAGCGTCGATGACGAGACGAAAGGCCTCCGCTCTGAGAGAGGAAGGAAAGGAAAAGTGTCTTCGACCTTAAGTCTATTCGCATCAGAAAACACCCTCTGCATGCCTGGCCTATACATCTCAGGGCCCATCGCACCATCCTTGTTCTTGATCATGTTCTCCACCTTCTCCTTCGTCAAAGAGTTATTTTCTAGCAACAGGGTGCCCTTGTCCTCGTCCTTCCCCTCCCCCCTTCTTCTCCGCGGTAGATCAGAGCGTGGACCAAGCCCCGCGTTCTCCTCCGCCACCTTGCCGAGCTTTCTAGCACCTCATTCGACAGGTCCAAGAACGTCACATTGTCCGTGTTGAATTTTCCGGATAGGTTAGCAGCTGACTTTTCATTCTACGGCAAACGCACGCGAGGGTCATGAGGATGCGGCCGCAGAACTTGGTATTGTTCGTCGAAGACAAACGCATTGTCTCGTTGCACGCACTCAAGAAAGCAAGCGACACCTTGTACTTTGCATCCGCAGCTTAGAGATGACCCATGAATGCACCTGTACTTTTGGATGATCTCAAAGATTACTCAATAACAGCTGGATAGGATTCGCAGCGCATCCAGTACTGTAGTGAAGTTTTCACATACAGATGTTGGCTCACCAACTTTGCGCGGGAACAATTGGACCTGTTCATATTCAAACAAATTTAACCCAGTCAAGTGTTATAGATAACTCGATCACTTTCTGATCTTGTTCAGCTTTCTCCTCCTTTTTCCAGCAAACTGTACATTGCTTTTTCTAAGAATATCTGAATACATCTGCGCTTTTATAGAAGCAGAAAAGTATACCCAAGCACAGATGCTATGTGAATGTTAAAGTATTAAGTTTCTGCAAGTGAGTCATTTCATTGCTCCACCGTCCTTGAAGAAGCAAGAACAAGAAGAACGAGCGCATATGATAACATCAAATAGAAGCCCACAAAAACAACAACAATAAAGAATAGGAGACAACGCATGTAAAATGAATGTTTTACCTGGATTCTGTGGTAAGACTTCACAAACATAACTGCCATCTTAAATCTCTATTGTTTGCTACTTTTTACTGCCTCCTTCACAGTTAAATAGATTTGTGCTCTTCAAATGAGAAGAAGCTGTTTCTTTGTCTACTCGTCAATGTTTTAATACCAAAAGTTTAATGATAAGTATGAATGTACTATATGTGTGTAAGATGTATCTATATACATGAGCACCAAATTTGATTGATCAAAATACTTTTCTTTTGTGGTCGCATGACATGAATTTGAGCAGGATGAGTGCTGTTTCTGCTTCTAAAGCAAAGGCATCCAAGCAGGCGCTATCAGAATGAAAGTTAGAACAAAGAGAGGAAAGGATGGAGGATGAAGGAAAGTGAAACTCACTCGAGTTAGAGAAAGAACCCAGTTTGACCTATGCTGCTGAATGCATTTGTAAGTATTGTGTATGAATCTATAGTAAGCGCTGGCGTTTTTCTTTTTTCTTTTATTGCAAAAGTTTTAGCCAAAGGATACAACTAAAGCGATGTGGTATGGATGAATGCACACTGTAGATCTAGAGGATGGCGCTTTATTAGCAGACCTCATGCCAGAGAAGGAGAATTACCGTGCTCTTCATGCTAGACACCTACAGCGATGACTTGTTTGACCTTGACGAGAATGTACCTTCACCTCCGTTTTGCAAAAGATATCGACTCTCGATTGACCAAACACAGTTGCTGACGGTCATCATTAAGCTAAAGGAGAAGATCAGCACATGATTTTGCCTACGTGTATAAAATATTTTAGAACCTCATAGTTGCTTCCTCCTCCTCCTCCTCCACTTCTTCCTCCACCACAAATGCATCTGGAAGCACTTTTCAGGGTCCTGACCTGTACGAAGAACTGGGAGTGTATGTGGGGAACTCTTGGAAGACCCCACGCATGATAGGCTGTTCCTTCACTGCTGAACAGTGCAAGAGCATCTAGACTACGTATCGACTAACATCCTCAGGCACTACTACCTCTATCAAGCCAACCTGACCTGAATTCACTCCCCACAAGACTACTGTAGAGCACGTTCTTGATATTGGAACTTGTTTCGACATTCCCAGTTTGGATGATGATTTCATTGTCTGAGCAACCTAAGGCGAACATGCATGCATGCATGTATATATGCACGTATCAAAGTGTCTAGGTGTTGTAAATTGTTTTTAATTTGTGGTGGTTTCTTTTGCGTAATGTTTTATGTTGAATGGAAGTTTGCAATTTTTGTTATTGTGTAGTGTAGTATGGCTTCTGTTGCCTTTGCTTTCAAGTAGGATGCCGATTCTCTCGGATAGCTACTGGAAATATTTTTTAATTGTTTGCTTATGTAGAGTAGTTCAGAGTAACCATCTTCACGAATAAAACTACAATGTTGTTTTATTTTATATTGTGGTTTTCAGGTATCTATACCAGTATCTGCGCAATGGTGAAGAGCCCTACAGTTTTGTACGAAATTCGTGGATTTGGACAGAAATTTGAATGTTCTCAATTTGAAAATGATAACGAATTTTTGTGTCCCTGAAGATGCAAGTATTACTTATAAATATTTAGCTAATGAAGTAAGGTATTGTGTGCTCTATGTACAGATTTATTGGTGGCGTTGCTTCGATTTAACCAATATATTTGAGAATCCTTGAATGTGATTTCGTGAATATAGAAGATAAAAATTTCCCGCATTCAATTTGTAACAGCCAGAGCAGTATCGCAGTCAATATGATGTTGTTTTGCAGCGCGAATGTATATTATGGACAGTTCATTTGTCATTGAATATCCTTGAATTTTAATTTGTGCTGGAGGGTATGTCTCTTTTTTGCGGATAGTATTCGTTCTATAGTTCTTCCGTCTATAATGGAAATCCAATCGAGGCGCGTAAATTCGACGCGTTCATTTAATATCTTGAATGTATGTGCTGGAATGCGAATGTTATGCATACTCGTAACAGGAAGTTTCTCTGGCTGTATAAGGTTTGGAGCGAATCTGGTCATGCGAGTTTGGGCTCACCCCGCAATCATAGAAGATCGAACAGCTCCAAGCGAATGTGGAATGTTCAGCTTGGATGCAACAGTAACTTTTTTTTTCAAGAAGCCGCTCGAAAGACTTTAACTGGAGAGAACCGTACAGTATTGATTTGGAATTCATTCTATTGTGAAGGTGAAATGGCCTCTGCCTGATGCGCCATGATGGAAGATTTTGCGTCGGCTCTGTTTAGAGCGGAAGAGCTTCTCAAAGCACCGAACGACGTGTTGAAATTGATTCTGTCTCATGCAGTTCCGGTAAGCTCGAAGTGTCTACTGCTCAAAAGGACTCTTCCTGCAAAAAGCACTTGGAAGAGAAGAAGAAGTTTAGAGACACTGACCGTGGTAATTGGTTGGATGACAGTTTGAAGGTTGCGTTGGTGGCTGATCCCCTGTCCGGTGAACTAGGGAACACTCAGCTCGAAACGCCGTACTCCACCAACAAGGACCTCATCTACTCTCACCCATGCAACATTTGTCAGGCTGTGTACAATCTCTAGGATGTACTTAGAGAGACACGTGAAGGAGAGACATCCCGGCTGTCCCCTCCCTCCCTATCCCACGAAGCCCTTGGCATGGCAAGGCTGTACGTCCCCCCTTCTCTGCATTGCTGACACTAGGGCCTGTCCTGTCGATGAACTCAAGCAACCCTCAGAGAGCCATGGAGCCAGAGAGAGAGGGGAGGAATATCCTCCCTGGTGCCAGCTGCTCGGACGCAACAGTGGTCTCCCGGAAAGACCACGACGAAGCTAATGCATTGGGCAGAGTAAGAAAACGAGGAGACGAGAGGAGATCCTAAGCCGAGGACCAGGCCAGTAGACTGCAGGAAGAAGTAGACCTCCTCTCTAAGAATTGGAGACAACAGGGGATCTTCTGGAAAAGATTAAGGGATCTGGAGAATGAGGTAGAGTTGCTGAAGAGGGAGAAGGAGGAACCTAGTGTTTGAAAGAGACACACTGAGGGAGCAGCTGAAGAACGCGGACGCGACCAAGGATCTCGTGGATGCTCATCATGGTTCACAAGGGAGCAACCGAACAGCTCCGTGTGCGCTTGCTTCTCGCCCCACGATCTCGACTGTTCTTCTCTCCCCAGAAGTCCCACCCTACTCCGGCGCCCCTTCACACTCCTCCTCGCGTGCTCCCTCTCCCTCTCTCTCCAAGCCTTCTCCCACCTACAGACCTTAGGGAAGAACTCCTCCCTCGTCGTGACTTCTCCCCCGCAGTGGTGATGGAAGACTACAACATCTTCCTCTCCTGCAACAGATCTCCCTAAAATGGACCTCATGCTCGGAACTCGGACCCCTTCGCAGTCCTCCTCGTCGCCACCCCAGACACCCCCGTTCGCTTCGGAAAGAGCACTGCGGTAGGGTGGCAGGGGTGCCTACCGTTACTCCCGTAATTAGGGACTCCCCCAACCCCATCTGGAACCAGCCGATTGTACTAAGGTGGCTCCGCAGGAGAGAACGGTTCATCTTCACTTCAAGATCTGGGACTCGGGACACAAACGACGCTATCACTGTCAAGAACTACCACAAGCAGGACTTCATAGGGCTCCGGCTGTCTCCCTTCTCGAGTATCAACGGCCCCTGACAAACTGGGTAAAGCTCAGTCCTTTAGGCTAGTCAACGACAAAGAAAAACCAATCAAAAGGAGGCTGCTGTAGAACCTCCGGAGTTTCTCTTCCTCTCTCCTAAGAGGCAGGAGGAGCAAAAGCAGTTAGAGGCACATGAGACTGAGGGAGGAAGAAATGAAGAAGAGAGGATGGAGGAGGAGGCGCCAGGAGGCTCGGGCGATGAGAGAGGCGGAGGAGGCAGGAGGCGGAGGATGAGCGGCTTTTCAGAGACTTCGCAGAACCTGAGGAAGGCCATCAGAGACCTCGAAGATGGGATCGTGACTGTCGAAGTGCTGAAGAACAAGTACAAGGATCACTCTGGCGATGGACTATCGGGCCATGCTGAGCGTACGAACGCGATGATTGCCTACAAGTCGGCCTTCCTCGTCAGGAGTGCCACAAGATGTACCGCATTGGGGGAATTCCTTCGAATCCCTTCGTAGCTCTCTTGTCAACCGAGTTGCAGAAGGGATTGAACGGAATCAGCGCCCAACCCAGGAAGACTGTCGCCATTACCGAAGTGCAGATCTCTGAGCCGCACCCTAAGTTCGCCAAGCCACTCCTCCTTACTTGTCCTGAGTTCGAAGACCAGAACCTGGAGTTTCAAGGATATGACGCATCCTCCAGAGACGTCGACATCAACAACTATGAACACTGCAGGTACATCGGCTCCAGCACTCTCGCCTTACAGCAACTCACTAAATCGCCCAATGTCAACATTAACCTTCCCTTTTCCCTCGAGGGAAAAACGACTTCCGCGGATATCTCCGTGAAACTGTTGCATGATGAGGAAGGTACGAGGAACTGCAAGCTCAATGCAAAGAGACTCATTGATGATTATGCAGTGGAGGGAGAGAGTATGAAGATCTCCATTCAAAACAAGGAGAGCGAGCTTGCTTCTCTCAGAGCCAAGTACCAGGAGCTCACTGCTATATAAGTGCAGTGTATATTTGCCCGTCTTAGTCTTTTATTTTGTAGTTAAGTAGAGTTTATTTCGTAGTCGCTATGTTTAGTGAATATTTCATGTTCCTCTGTCCTTTTACTGACGTTTCTAGTTAAAATGGTTGTAGAATCTCTAATAAAAAAGAGATCAGATGTTAATGATTGCATGGATAGGCATCTCAAGAGACAAGATTGACTATTTGAACTACGGTATCCAACGATCAGTCAAATACATTGGACAATACATTTTCCAGCTATAGTATTGTGCATAGGTTATGAATCTCATGTACAATATGCATGAACCTCTGTGTATTCCCCTTGATGAAACGGATGAAAAGCTGCTCCCAAATGTTTTGTTCAATTTGAGAATGAAATCGGGTAAATTTTCCTCAGGTTCTTTCTTTACTTTATTTGCACTTGCTGGTGGCCTATAGATAATGTCAGTCTTGCTGAACGTGAGTAAAACAGGTATTTCGAAGTGTGGAGGAAGAAATGTATTTTTGTCGAGTGCTGTCAAGAGTTTAACTGTTGATCGTGGATTCTCCTCTGGGCACAACTTGCTTGACAAGGCGCCTCACGGTTCTGCGTTAGAAAGCATACTAAAAGACGTAGGACCTAATGGAAGAGTATGGCCTCACAAGTGTAAGCCTACTGTTCCTTCTTTATCATTCGACAAGAACTTTGGATTAAAAACTCCTCAAGAAGACATGCTCAAAATGATGCCAGAGTTTGGGTAAGGGCCTCAGTATGTTTGTTACATGTACTGTGTGTGATATTGCGATAGGATGAATTTTATTGTTACGCAGTGATAATATATGGTTATGTAATGAACTTTTTGTGTGGATTAATATTGTGTCCAACCTTACAGTGAAGCCGAAGCTGCGTTGGAGAAGGATAACTTCAACGTAGCAATTTCCGGCTTCTCGAGGGTGTTGGAGATCGTATCTTTTGCAAACGATAATCGGCTACAACTCACAGCACGTATTCACCTCGCGCATGCGTACCGCTTGAAGGGGGACTTCCAAAAGGTATGTCTGGCAGCGTATCTACAAGAAAAATGGAACGTTTTCTGGTCAAGATGAGCTTACATGTGCGAATACTTGTGAATACATGTGTGCGATCTAACACAGGAAGTGACGGAAAGACAGAAAATCCTCGATCTAGTGGAGAAAGCATACCCGTTTGGTGCTTCTGCGAAGGAGATTGTGACGGCCCCAGAATTCCTAGGTGTGAAAGGCAGTGGAGTGGAAGATTACGTAGAGGTGTCTCGTCCCCTTGCCTACGAACACTACATCCAGACCTTCTCAGTTACCTCCCTTGCACTCTCCTATATGAGACTTGACAAGAACCAAGAACGTATGTGCGCACGTTGTTTTTAGATGTGTTTTGCAGATGTGTTATATAAATGTGTTAGTATTGTGTGTATTTATCTCCGGATGATAGTTGTCTATGTGTGTGCAATCCTCGATACTCTTCGAACCATATAATGCAGATATCCGTGTGTTTGTATTGGTATGTGTACATGTCATTAGTGGAAGAGCTGGTGGAAAAGTACCTGTTGAAGATGAGGGCGGATGGCCACCCTGGAGAGTTTGAGCTGCAGCTGTTGGATGGGTGGAGGATGTGGAGACAGCTTCCAAACACCTCTGTCTTTAGCGAAGTAATTACTCAGCCTTTGGCTGCATCCTATCTTCCTGAAGACATCGCCAAATGTTTATCCTAGACTCTCCCTCTGCTGACTCTTGTCTCTCCGTGTCAGAGTCTCTTTTGGAACTCAATGAGCTCTCGTCCCTCTCCCCAAAGCACATCTCTGTCGTCAAAGCCTTCATCAGAGCTTCTGAAGTTGCGCACTCTCAAAAAGCTGCCTCCGAGTGCTGTGCGCCATTCCGTCTCAGTTCGTCAGCAGAGTACTCGCTTCATGTTGGAGGGAGAGATGACAAGGCGTTCTCGGTGTCTCGGGCTCTGAGCTGCTTGGTCTACGAAGGTCTTTCCAGACGCTACTCCGTCAACGCGGTCTCCCGACAGATCACAGGAAGAGAGCCTTCCTGTTTTCCAGGTCAACGCGTATGGTATTCGCAGTCCTCTTGTCTCCGCAATGTCAGCTATCCACTCGATCCCTATGGCGGGAGCTGTTCCCTCCGTCCTGACCCATCTCTTTCCTTCCGACGATGTCAGGTATAGCGTCTGGATAGGCTATATATATATACGTTGTGAATGTCATTTGCGAACTACGAATTACAAAGGATGATAAGTGGAATCAGGAATCTACCAATAACTCATTTTATCGTATCTTCGTATTGTCTTCTGTGTTTGTTGGTTCCGTCCCCTATACACTATCACTGAGTGTTTGTCCTATCTAGGGTTTCGGAAGGTCTTGTGAGCTTGTTAGGAGTGTTGAGTGCAATTGATCCCATCTACACTGAAGGATTGGCAAACACGATAAGAAAAAGACTTCAGAACAGGAAGAGCAGTGAGTCTTTGCTTGTGAAGCAGAACTCGTCGTTGCTATTGGCGAATATCCTGAAGGAAGTCAAATGGAATAATAGGGATAGGTCCTCAGAAATACACTCGCTTATTCACTCTGTCAATGAGCTACGCAATGCTCATGGAGACTGGGTGCAGATCCTCATCCTTGGATATTACTTTTGACGAATAATGACCTCATAGACCTTCGAAACCCTAGATAGGACAAACATTCAGGATATGTATAGGGGACGAACCAATAAACACAAATAGAAAATTAGTTGACCAGAATTCTCTGATTACGTAGACAAATCGTAATGGACCCTACACTGTATTCACAACATGTGTATGGCCTATCCGGGAACTGTACCTGAAATCGGAAGGAAAGAGTGTATATGGGGAGTGGATATTTGACATTGCTGAGACAAGAGGACTGCGAATGCCATACGTGTTGGCCTGGAAAACAGGAAGGTTCTCTTCTGTGATCTGTCAGAGGGAGACCCGTTGACGGAGTAGCGTCTGGAAAGACCTTTGTAGACCAAGTAGCTCAGAGCCTGAGACACCGAGAACGCCTTGTCATCTCTCCCTCCAACAGAAGCGAGTACTCTGCTGACGAACTGAGACGGAATGGCACACACATAGGAGGCGCTTTTTGAGGGTGCGCAGTTTCAGAAGCTCTGATGAAGGCTTTGACGACAGAGATGTGCTGGGGAGAGGACGGAGCTCATTGAGTTCAAAAAGAGACTCTGACACGGAGAGCAAGAGTCAGCAGAGGGAGAGTCTAGGGATAAACATTTGGCGATGTCTTCAGGAAGATAGGATGCAGCCAAAGGCTGAGTAATTACTTCGCTAAAGACAGAGGTGTTTGGAAGCTGTCTCCACATCCTCCACCCATCCAACAGCTGCAGCTCAAACTCTCCAGGGTGGCCATCCGCCCTCATCTTCAACAGGTACTTTTCCACCAGCTCTTCCACTAATGACATGTACACATACCAATACAAACACACGGATATCTGCATTATATGGTTCGAAGAGTATCGAGGATTGCACACACATAGACAACTATCATCCGGAGATAAATACACGCATACTAACACATTTATATAACACATCTGCAAAACACATCTAAAAACAACGTGCGCACATACGTTCTTGGTTCTTGTCAAGTCTCATATAGGAGAGTGCAAGGGAGGTAACTGAAAGGTCTGGATGTAGTGTTCGTAGGCAAGGGGACGAGACACCTCTACGTAATCTTCCACTCCACTGCCTTTCACACCTAGGAATTCTGGGGCCGTCACAATCTCCTTCGCAGAAGCACCAAACGGGTATGCTTTCTCCACTAGATCGAGGATTTTCTGTCTTTCCGTCACTTCCTGTGTTAGATCGCACACGCTCGTATTCACAAGTATTCGCACATGTAAGCTCATCTTGACCAGAAAACGTTCCATTTTCTTGTAGATACGCTGCCAGACATACCTTTGGAAGTCCCCCTTCAAGCGGTACGCATGCGCGAGGTGAATGCGTGCTGTGAGTTGTAGCCGATTATCGTTGCAAAAGATACGATCTCCAACACCCTCGAGAAGCCGGAAATTGCTACGTTGAAGTTATCCTTCTCCAACGCAGCTTCGGCTTCACTGTAAGGTTGGACACAATATTAATCCACACAAAAAGTTCATTACATAACCATATATTATCACTGCGTAACAATAAAATTCATCCTATCGCAATATCACACACAGTACATGTAACAAACATACTGAGGCCCTTACCCAAACTCTGGCATCATTTTGAGCATGTCTTCTTGAGGAGTTTTTAATCCAAAGTTCTTGTCGAATGATAAAGAAGGAACAGTAGGCTTACACTTGTGAGGCCATACTCTTCCATTAGGTCCTACGTCTTTTAGTATGCTTTCTAACGCAGAACCGTGAGGCGCCTTGTCAAGCAAGTTGTGCGCCAGAGGAGAATCCACGATCAACAGTTAAACTCTTGACAGCACTCGACAAAAATACATTTCTTCCTCCACACTTCGAAATACCTGTTTTACTCACGTTCAGCAAGACTGACATTATCTATAGGCCACAACAGCAAGTGCAAATAAAGTAAAGAAAGAACCTGAGGAAAATTTACCCGATTTCATTCTCAAATTGAACAAAACATTTGGGAGCAGCTTTTCATCCGTTTCATCAAGGGGGACTTTGCAGAGGTTCATGCATATTGTACATGAGATTCATAACCTATGCACAATACTATAGCTGGAAAATGTATTGTCCAATGTATTTGACTGATCGTTGGATACCGTAGTTCAAATAGTCAATCTTGTCTCTTGAGATGCCTATCCATGCAATCATTAACATCTGATCTCTTTTTTTTATTAGAGATTCTACAACCATTTTAACTAGAAACGTCAGTAAAGGACAGAGGAACATGAAATATTCACTAAACATAGCGACTACGAAATAAACTCTACTTAACTACAAAATAAAAGACTAAGACGGGCAAATATACACTGCTTATATAGCAGTGAGCTCCTGGTACTTGGCTCTGAGAGAAGCAAGCTCGCTCTCCTTGTTTTGAATGGAGATCTTCATACTCTCTCCCTCCACTGCATAATCATCAATGAGTCTCTTTGCATTGAGCTTGCAGTTCCTCGTACCTTCCTCATCATGCAACAGTTTCACGGAGATATCCGCGGAAGTCGTTTTCCCTCGAGGGAAAAGGGAAGGTTAATGTTGACATTGGGCGATTTAGTGAGTTGCTGTAAGGCGAGAGTGCTGGAGCCGATGTACCTGCAGTGTTCATAGTTGTTGATGTCGACGTCTCTGGAGGATGCGTCATATCCTTGAAACTCCAGGTTCTGGTCTTCGAACTCAGGACAAGTAAGGAGGAGTGGCTTGGCGAACTTAGGGTGCGGCTCAGAGATCTGCACTTCGGTAATGGCGACAGTCTTCCTGGGTTGGGCGCTGATTCCGTTCAATCCCTTCTGCAACTCGGTTGACAAGAGAGCTACGAAGGGATTCGAAGGAATTCCCCCAATGCGGTACATCTTGTGGCACTCCACGATGAGCTTATAGGCAATCATCGCATTCATACGCTCAGCATGGACGATAGCCATGTCAGAGTGATCCTTGTACTTGTTCTTCAACGATGCGATCCCATCTTCGGGGTCTCTGATGGCCTTCCTCAGGTTCTGCAAAGTCCTCTGGCGCTCATCCTCCGCCTCCTGCTTCCTCCGCCTCTCCTCATCTTCGAGCCTCCTACGCTCCTCCTCCTCCATCCTCTTCTTCATTTTCTTCCTCCCTCAGTCTCTGTGCCTCTAACTTCTTTTGCTCCTCTGCTCTTAGGAGAGAGGGAAGAAAACTCCGAGGTTCAACACAGCTCTTTTGATTGGTTTTTCTTTGTCGTTGACTAGCCTAAAGGACTGAGCTTTACCCAGTTTGTCAGGGGCAGCGATATCGAGAAGGGAGACAGCAACAGACCCTATGAAGTCCTGCTTGTGGTAGTTCTTGACAGTGATAGCGTCGTTTGTGTCCGAGTCCCAGATCTTGAAGTGAAGATGAACGTTCTCTCCTGCGGGCCACCTTAGTACAATCGGCTGGTTCCAGATGGGGTTGGGGGAGTCCCTAATTACGGGAGTAATGGTATGCACCTGCCACCCTACCGCAGTGCTCTTTCCGAAGCGAACGGGGGTGTCTGGGGTGGCGACGAGGAGGACTGCGAAGGGTCCGATTCCGACATGAGGTCCATTTTAGGGAGATCGTTGCAGGAGAGGAAGATGTTGTAGTCTTCCATCACCACTGCGGGGGAGAAGTCACGACGAGGGAGGAGTTCAACACAAGGTCTGTGGTGGGAGAAGGTTTGGAGAGAGAGGAGAGGGGAGCACGCGAGGAGGAGTGTGAAGGGGCGCCGGAGTAGGGTGGGACTTCTCCTCAGGGAGAAGAACAGTCGAGATCGTGGGGCGAGAAACAAGCTTTTGGAGCTGTTCGATTGCTTCCTTGTGAACCATGATGACATCCACGAGATCCTTGGTCGCGTCCGCGTTCTTCAGCTTCTCCCTCAGTGTGTCTCTTTCAAACACTAGGTTCTCCTTCTCCCTCTTCAGCAACTCTACCTCATTCTCCAGATCCTTAATCTTTTCCAGAAGATCCCTGTTGTCTCCATTCTTAGAGAGGAGGTCTACTTCTTCCTGCAGTCTCTTGACCTCGTCCTCAGCCTTAGATCTCCTCTTCATCTCCTCATTCAACCTCCTTCCCAATGCGTTAACTTCGTCCGTGAGATCTTCCACTGAGTCCTGAGTTGTAGCCAATGCATCGAGGAGGATATTCCTCCCCTCTCTCTCTGGCTCCATGGTTTCTCTGAGGAGTTGTTTGAGTTCATCGACAGACACCTTAGTGTCACCAGTAAGAGAAGGGGGACGTACAGCTTTGTCACCAAGGGCTTCGTGGGATAGGGAGGAGGGGACAGCCGGGATGTCTCTCCTTCACGTGTCTCTCTAAGTACATCCTAGAGTTGTACACAGCCTGACAAATGTTGCATGGGTGAGAGTAGATGAGGTCCTTGTTGGTGGAGTACGGCGTTTGAAGCTGAGGGTACCCTAGTTCACCAGACAGGGGATCAGCCACCAACGCAACCTCCAAACTGTCATCCAACCAATTACCACGGTCAGTATCTTTAAACTTCTTCTTCTCTTCCAAGTACTTTTGCAGGAAAAAGTCCTTTTGAGCAGTAGACACTTCCAACTGGAACTGCATGAGACGAATCAATTTCAACACGTCGTTCGGTCTTTGAAGCTCTTCCGCTCTAAACAGAGCCAACGTAAAATCTTCCATCATTGCGCTCAGGCGAGCCACGCTCTTATTTAATAGAATAGATTCCAAATCAATACTGTACAGTTCTCTCCAGTTAAAGTCTTTCGAACGCTTCTTGAAAAAAAAATTCTGTTGCATCCAAGCTGAACATTCCACATTCGCTTGGAGCTGTTCGTTTCTATGATTGCGGGGTGAGCCCAAACTCATGACCAGTTCGCCCAAACCTTATATAGCAAGAGAAACCTGTTACGAGTATGCATAACATTCATATTCAATACATACATTCAAGATATTAAATGAACGCGTCGAATTTACGCGCCTCGATTGGATTTCCATTATAGATAGAACTATAGAACGAATACTATCTGCAAAAGAGACATACCCTCCAGCACAAATTAAAATTCAAGGATATTCAATGACAAATGAACTGTCCATAATATACATTCGCTGCAAAACAACATCATATTGACTGCGATACTGCTCACAAACATTTGCAAGTTGAATGCAGGAAATTTTTATCTTCTATATTCACGAAATCACATTCAAGGATTCTAAAATATATTGGTTAAATCGAAATAACATACACCAATAAATCTGTTACATAGACACACACAATACCTTACTTTAGTCTAAGCTAAATAATTGTAAAGTAATACTTGCATCTTGAGGGACACAAAAATTCGTTATCATTTTCAAATTGAGAACATTCAAATTTCTGTCCAAATCCACAATTTCGTACAAAAACTGTAGGGCTCTTCACCATTGCCAAGATATGATATAGATACACAAAAACCACAATATAAAATAAAACAACATTGTAGTTTTATTCGTGAAATTGGTTACTCTGAACTACTCTACATAAACAAGAAACAATTAAAAAATAACAGTAACATCCACAGAGAGAATCATCCTACTTAAGGAAAGCAAAGGCAACAAGCCATACTACACTACACAATAACAAAAATTGCAAACTTCCATTCAACATAAACATTACGCAAAAGAAATACACAAATTAAAAACAATTTACAACACCTAGACACTTCTGGTATTGCATATATGCATGCATGCATGCATGTTCGCCTTATAGGTTATCAGACAATACAATCGCATCGTCCAAACTGGGAATGTCAAGAAGAACAGTTTCAATATCAAGAACGTGCTCTACAGTAGTCTTGTGGGGGTGAATTCAGGGTCAAGGATGGCTTGATAGAGGTAGTAGTGCCTGAGGATGTTAGTCGATACGTAGTCTGTGATGCTCTTGCACTGTTCAGCAGTGAAGGGAACAGCTATCCTATGCGTAGGGTCTTCCAAAGAGTTCCCCACATACACTCCCAGTTCTTCGTACAGGTCAGGACCCTGAAAAGTGCTTCCAGATGCATTTGTGGTGGAGGAAGAAGTGGTGGAGGAGGAGGAGGAGGAAGCAACTATGAGGTTCTAAAATATTTTATACACGTAGGCAAATCGCTATTGCTGATCTTCTCCTTTAGCTTAATGATGATAAAGTAAAACAACTGTGTTTGGTCAATCGGAAGTCCGATATCTTTTGCAAAACGGAGGTGAAGGTACGTGTCGTCGAGGTCAATAGAGTCCAAAGTAACTGTAAGAGTGTCTACTTTATCGAAGAGCTGACCAATTCTCCTTCTCTGAAAAACAGGGTCTGCTATCAGCCATACATCCTCTAGTTGATCCTACAGTGTGCGCGCATTCATCCATACCACATCGCTTTAGTTGTATCCTTTGCAGCTCCACGCTTTTGCAATAAAAGAAAAAGAAAAAAACACATCCAGCGCTTCCCTCTATAGATTCACATCACACAATACTTACAAATGCATTCAACAGCATAGGTCCAACAGGTTCTTTCTCTAACTCAGAGTGAGTTTCACTTTCCATATCCTCATCCTTTCCTCTCTTTGTTCTAACTTTCGATACGGCCGCCTGCTTGGATGCCTTTGCTTTAGAAGCAGAAACAGCACTCATCCTGCTCAAATTCGTATCATACGACCACAAAAAAAATATTTTGATCAATCCAATTAGTTATATATGTATATAGATACATCTTACACACATATAGTACATTCACCACTTATCATTAAACGCATAGTTATTAGCTTTGTTGACGAGTAGACAAAGAAACAGCTTCTTTCTCATTTTGAAGAGCACACAAATCTATTGCTTTTGTGAAGAGGCAGTAAAAAGTAGCAAACAATAGGAATTTAAGATGGCGGTTAATAGTTTTAGCCAAGTCTTTACAGATCTACAGGTAAAACATTCATTTTACATACGTTTGTCTCCTATTCTTTATTATTTGTTGTTTTATGAGCCCATTTTAGTCTTACTCATCTTTCTTGCTCGAATTGCTTTGTTCTTTTTTCGCCTCCCAGAATGCGGTATTGAAAGCAGTAGAGGCTGACTCACTTGCTGAGAGCTTCCAATACTTTTAACATTCACGCAGCATCTGTGCTTGAGTGCTCCTTTTCTGCTTCTATAAAAGCGCAGATGTGTGAGTCCGTCTTAGAAAAAGCAATGTACAGTTTGCTGGAAAAGGAGGAGAGAAACACAGACAAGATCCAGAAAGTGATCGAGTTATCTATGTACTTGACTGGGTTAAATTTGTTTGAATATGAACAGGTCCCATTGTTCCCCTTTTCTGGAGAGTTGGTGAGCCAACATCTGTATGCGAAACTACTACAGTACTGGATGCGCTGTGAATCCCTATCCAACTGTGAGGTAATCTTTGAGATCATCCAAAAGTGGGTAGCTCATGGGGTCATCTCTAAGCTGCTGGATGCAAAGTACAAGGTGTCGCTTGCTTTCTTGAGTGCGTGCAACGAGACAATGCGTCGTTTGTCTTCGACGAACAATACCAAGTTCTGCGGCCGCATCCTCATGACCCTCGCGTGCGTTTTTACCGTAGATGAAAAGTCAGCTGCTAACCTATCCGGAAAATTCAACACGGACAATGTGACGTTCTTGGACCTGTCGAATGAGGTGCTAGAAAGCTCGGCAAAGGTGGCGGAGAACGCAGGGCTTGAGTCCCACGCTCTGATCTCTGCGGAGAAGAAGGGGGAGGGAAGGACGAGGACAAGAAGGGCACCCTGTTGCTAGAAAATAACTCTTTGACGAAGGAGAAGGTGGAGAACATGATCAAGAACAAGGATGGTGCAGTGGACCTAGAGATGTATGGGCTTGTATGGAGCATGCAGAGGGTGTTTTCTGATGCGGAATAGACTTAAGGTCGAAGACACTTTCCTTTCCTTCCTCTCCAGAGCAGAGGCCTTCGTCTCCGTCATCGACGTAGCACTCACTTTTTTCATTCAAAGGAACAAGTGGGAGGCGGAAGAGGAGAGGAAGCGCAGAGAGGTTGAGAACGCTGCTAGGGAGAAGGAGGAGAAGGAGAAGAGCAAAGCGAAGGAGCGGGAGAGCGGAAGGGACTTGGCGAGAGACAAGGAGAGGGAGAAGGAGAAGAAGAAGGACAAGAAGAGACACAAGGGGAAGCACAAAGACCCTGATAATGTGAAGCAGAAGGGAGAAGAGATGTCTGCCCTTCGCATCATCAAGTATTCCTCGAGTTCCGCTTCTTCCTCGTCCCCCTCTCCCTCCTCCTCCTCCTCCTCCTCCTCAACTCCGAAGTACCTAACGGACCGTCGGTTGTTCTCTCTGCAGCTGTCGGATGCCCAGGTGTTGATCTGTTGTCTGACCCAGTTGTATATGTTGTTGCTGGGAGTGAGCAGATCAAGGGAAAATAGCCAGAAGTTCTTGGTGAGGGCAGTGCTTGATTTAGGAGAGAAATACCGCCTCAGGATAGCAGCGTTGGTGGTGAGGGTGAGGGAGTCGCTGGGCAGGGCAGTGGGAAAGAATACGAGAGCAGCGATGGAGGAGGAGCTATGGACGAGAGATACATCTGTGCTCTTAAGGAAGAGACTGGGGTGTCCTCCTGTGCTCAGAAGCCGACCAGGATCATCCCTCCCAGCGCAAAGTATTATCTCCCGGAGTCCTCCTCCGCTTCCCCCGTTCCCATCTTCTCTGCGTCCCCCTCGATTTCTGCAAACGCCCCCTGTGCCCCCCCTACCCGCACTCCAAGGTTCTGTACTATGATAGCGGAGAAGCAGTGGAAGAAAAACAGCAACTTCGACATGATCGATATGGTTCTCTCGTCCTTTACTCCTTACTCTGCTTCCTCTCCTTCCGCAGCGTCCTCCTTCTCCTGCACAGGTCCTCTATCTACGCCCTACTTCTATCCACCCTCTGCGCTCTCACTGTCTTCATTCATCCCGATGGGTTCACTCGAGCTGTGTAGAGTGTGGAGCGTGGACGGGGAGAAAGAGGAGCCTGCCCACGAGCTCTCTCTGCTCGAAATAGATGAACAAGTCCGTTCTCTATCGGCTGAAGCGGAAGCAAAGAGGAAGGAGAAGGTGGATGGCGCGAGAGAGAGGGAGCTGTTTTTTAGAAGAGACAGAGCGGCGAGAGAAAGAGGTAAGAAGGCTACGGCGGAGCGGGAGAGGAAGGAACAAGCTAAGAAGGAGCAGCAGAAGAAACTGGCGGCTCTCCCTGAGGCGGAGAGGGCGGCGGAGGAAGAGAAGATCCGTGCTCAGGAGGCAGAGGAAGCTGAGAAAGAGAAGGCTGCACTGGCGGAAGAAGATGCTGCACTGGTGTCTGCGGTGGAGACTTCTTTGCCTTATTCTTCTTCTCCCCTCCGCCTCTCCCTGAGCCCTGGGGAATTGTGGCAGATGCTGAGAATCATCAAAGAGAAGTGTTTCGAGGCATTCGTCTTGGGTCAGGGAGACCTCGTTGCGTCTGTCTTCTCCTTCCACTTCCAGAGGGAAGTTCTTAGGCTCAAAAGGGAGGAGCTGGGGGAGCCGATTGAGGAAGAGGCGGCGGAGGAGGGGGAGAGGAGACGGTCAAACAGATAGAGGGAGAGGCTGAAGTGGCTATTAATGATGGAGAGAGAGAGAGGGAGGGAGAGGAAGAGGGAGAGGGAGAGGGAGAGGGAGAGGAAGAGGGAGAGGGAGAGAAGGAGGGAGAAGGAGAGAGGGAGGGAGAAGGAGAGGAAGGGAAAGAGGGAGAACAAGAAGAGGTTGGAGTCAGGGAAGGAAGATGAAGTTGTTGGAACTGAAGGTCAGCTCCAAGGGGAAGAACATGACGAAGGAGTGAGAGAGGGAGAGGGAGAGGGAGAAGGAGAAGGAGAGAGAGAAGGAGAGGAAAGAACCGAAGAAGAAAACACATTGGCAGAGGAGGATGGTAGAGAGGCACTGGGGGGAGGGGTGGAGGAGAGGGGAACGGGAGGAGGGGACGCAGAGGAGGGAGAGGAGGGGAAGGGGATATAGGAATGACGCATCAAGTGGCAGGGGGAGAGGCTGTTGCTGATATTGGCGTATCAGAGGAAGAGCAGGGAGTGTCAGTCGGAGAGGGAGAGGTAGATGAAGAGGGGGAGGCTACAAGGTGAAAGGGCCGAGGCGGATGACGAGAATGCAGAAAATAATGTAGATATGGAGAAGGCGACAGATGAGGCGGAGGAAGAGGCGAAACCGAGATACAAGCGCCCCAGAAGATATTAACGATATTTATTAAGCCCTTTTGTTTTCGATTTTCTCCATTTCCTCCATTTCCTCCATTTTCCTCATTTGCTCTTTGACGTTGCTGCGCTCTTTTTTGTTTGTCCTCTTGTTCTTTCCTTTTCGTTTTCGTTTTCGTTTTCGTTTTCGTTTTCGTTTTCGTTTTTTCCTTTTGACTTGTTCTTCTCACTCACTTCATGTGTTGTTGACGCTGCTAACTCATGATCGACCACCCAACACATGAGTTTGTTGCCTGCGTTGTGGGCTATCTCACCTGCTCTGCTCCTTGTTTCTTTTCAATACGATCATCGTTTTACCCTAATGAGAGTAAACACAAATACGTTCACTTGCACCTCTCAAATTGAGATATAATTATAGGCTTTATTATGCGTCCTTCGGACGATTAGAAGAGTCTAGATTCCACATGAAACACACGTATTGAAATATTGAAATAACCAAGAAAGTAAAGAACTTCGACAACACAAATAGTACATCGTCGCAACAGAAGACCCTTCCGAGGTCATCAGTAAAGTTTCAATAGAAACACGACACGAACACACAACACGTAGCAAACAATAACCTATCGGACTACAGATCGACTTAAAACGAATCGTATGTGATGAATAACGACTGAGTAAATATCGGATAAAGTCCCAATGAGAGTAGGGGAGAGACGGAGAAAGAGAGAGAGAGAAGAGAGAAAGGAGAAGAGAGAAATGAGAAGAGAGGGAGAAAAGAGGCAGATGTGCGTCATCTATCCCTCCAGCATCCGTGCTTCTGTGCATCCGCTGCGCACTCCACAATCCTATTTCTTTACATTCCAGGCTGGACAGCAATCGTTTCGATGACGAGGGCGCTCTTTGGCAGTTGTTGGGACATGTATACACATCGACACACCCCCAGTCCATTGGGTGATCGTCTAGGAGAAGGAGTGAAGAGGCACCAGCACCGAGAGACGAAGAGGGAGGAGGGACGGGCACACACTCAATCTGGAGCTCAGAGAGAAGGTTAGGAACTAGTTGGAACTCCAGGACCTTTGGCGACAGACAAGAGGGACAGGGGGGACGAGCGAAGGATCAAACAATGATGAACGCAGCTCACACCATTCATAACCTGGGAAGAGGACGAGACAGAAGGAGAGGAAGAGGAGGGGGCAGCGGAGGGAGAGGGAGAGGGAGAGGTAGAAGAAGAGGAGATGGAGGAAGAGGAGTCAGAGTTCTTGACTTCGTCGCAGAGCTCAACATCAGCAGAGGACTCATCCGCATAACGGAACTCAGCGGAGGATGGGCTGAAGCCAACAACAGCGAAGGGGAAGAAGAGGAGGAGGAAGAGGAGGGGGAGGGAGAAAGAGGCAGAGGGAGATATGACGTTCGACGGAAAGACAAAGGAAGAGGGAGCGGGAGCGAGAGAATGAGATGTAGAGGGAGAGGGAGAGGGAGGAGGAGAGGGAGAGGGAGAGGGAGCGGAGATGAGTGAGTATGCGTGCTGCTTGTCTCTCATGTAGAGGGAGGAGGATCCTTGCAGTAGCGAACACACTGGTCCCCACACCTACTCACCACGGACACAAATTTCCTCCACGTCTTGTCCAAAGATGCTTCGTACTTCTCGGAATCCCCTCCGGCGCTAGACGAAGATGAAGAGGAGGAGGAAGAGGAAGAAGACAGATAGTCTCTTTCTTCCCGTCCTGCTTTTCAGGGCAGTTTTCTTCTTCTTCTCCTTCTCCTCTGCTAGAGCAGGACTTGTAGGTTCTTCGGCGTGGAGGTCTTCTGACGAGAGAGCGAAGGAGGAGGAAGAAGAGGAGGCTCAGGTCCCAGAGGATGTGGAAAGGACGGAGGCAAATGGAGTTAGCGGACGACGGGGACTCAGGGAGGACGAGAGGGCGGAGGAGGAGGAGGAGGAGGACAGGCAAACGAGGAAGAAGATGGGAAGTCTTTTCCCCTTCCCCCTTCTCCCTCTCTTTCTCCTTCTCTTTCTCCTTTCTCTCTCCCTGTTCCTGCTTGATCTGCGCTGTTTTACTATTTGTGGTAATAGCAGAGATGCTCATTTCCTTGATCTTCTTCTCAAGCTCTTCAAAGGTATCTACCTCTTGCTCCTCCTTCCCCTTCCCCTTCCCCAGCTTCTCCTTCTCTCCCACTTTCCCTTCCCACTCTTACCCTTCGCCTCTTTAACCCGCCCCCAAACAGCGACCCAAACATCCCACCGCTTCCAAAATCATCATCCTCTTCCTCATCTTCCTCTCCCTCCTCTTCCTCCCCTGCTTCCCCTCCTCCTCCTCTTCGTCGTCTCCCCACCCACCCATTGAGAACACTGCCCATTCCCTTCCCCTTCCTCTCGTCTCCCACCTCCGAGACCCCAGTCGTCATCTAAGAAAACAGAGCGGTCTTCCTCCTCTCTTCCTCGTCCTCCTTCTCTTCCTTCTTCCGCTGCTCCTGCTTCTCTCTCTGCTCCTGCCTCTCCTTTTCCTTCTTCTTCAGAAACACATTCGAGTTCTCGCCTTCTTGTCTTCTTCGTCTTCAAAACCCATCAGGAGCCTAGCGATGCGAGCCCTCTCCTCCTCCGCATTTAGCATGTCCTTCTTCTTCGTCTTAGCCTTTCTTTCGTCCTCCCTCCTCCTCATCCGACGATACCAGCATCATCATATTCGTACTCGTCTTCTCCACCTTCACTTCCGTTCTCCCCTTCAGTGCTTTCCCCTTGTCCTCCCGCCTGTCTGTCTAACGAAGAGAGCTCAGACTCTCCTTGAGACTGATTCATCAAGACATACTCTCAGCACAAGCCAACCCTTGGGGTGGCTTGCACATGCGCGTCTGTTGCACACAAATGCATAGACAACACGAGGGTTCGCACGACATCCTTTTCATCCTCACTTGTATCCACAGGAGCGTACACCTGACTCAATAAAACAAAGGGCTGCCACACAAAGAACAATTCAGATCTAGTCCAGCAGGAACAAAGAATTTTACAGTATCTTCAGAAGGATTCTTAGGGACTAACCAATTGAAATATCTCCAATTTTAGTAGCTTGTTCAGTCATCAAAAAATCAACCGATTGATAGAGCTTTTGTCTTCATTCGCCAACCATTCTATATAATAGTCTGGAACTTGAACACCCTTCTGCTTTTTCAATCCACTAAATTCAATATATTCCCCAGGAACTCCCA
>JAWNMU010000528.1:0-34946 GCA_035043665.1 Drosophila quasianomalipes | reverse complement strand
AGGGAATTTCATGGTTTTTTTTGCCATTTTAATTTATAAACAGCCAAATGTAAATTAACCACAAGAGAGTGTGGGAGTGTTTTTCTTACCTTTAGTTTAATTAAAACTTTTGTAAGCCGAAAATTATAGAGTACTTGTGTAATTAATAGTCTTTTAAAATCATCTCTGATACATTTTGTACCTTCATTTTTATTTAAGTCTAATATGCAAGTATATTACATATAATTTGAATTTATGAATTAATCTTATTTACTAGGTATTTAAGCATGTACATACTGAAAATAAACCAGATCGCGCTACCAGAGTTTTTTGCAAATACAATAAATTCAATCTACATTATTGTAGACATCAGCAGTTAATTATGTTCAAATTTCTAATTGTGACGTAAAGAGACAAAAATTACATTTCTCAAAAGAGTAATTAAATTATTACCATCGTTTGTCTTAAGGAAGTAAAATTTGAAAATTGATTATATTTTACTGTTTTGTTTTATACTTAAAAAGGGCAACATTCAACTTTACAGCTAAACATAATATACATTGTTTCGATATTGCTGAAGTGTGAAGAACCCCTGCTTGGTGCCGTATATGACCTTAAATGATTAAATGCGCAGCAAAAAAAACCTTACGGACGGTTATGGTTCATTTTTCTTTCTAAAACTGCATTTTTTACTAATTTTTAGTGTCAAAAGTAAAAAAAAATACTTAATAGCACCATAACAACTGAAACGTAGTGTGAATTTTAATAAACAAAATCTTATATTTGCATATCAATGAAATTTATATTAAGTGTACTGTACTTAATTTTGGTTAGTTATTTTGCAAAACTTTTGTATTAGCCATTTTGCATTTTTTACAATCTTTTGTATAAATTTTCTAATTTGGTCATAACAAATAGTCTTTTGCCTTATTGACGCAGCATCATAAGGTTACGGTAAAAATACAATTCCAAAGTCTTAGAGCGATTGCAGTAATTGCAGAGCACTTTTTCTGTATTACACTGGGAATTCTTCAAATTTGAAAAGTAGATTCTGATCTTCTCCGAAGATTGGAAAAATATTTTCCAGGCCAACGTTTTTGGCTATGTGGACGTAACGAAAACAACTAACCCCTTAACAGGTATATCGGAAATGCGCAATCTGGTTTTACTAATTTATGATGCGTGTACGTACTTATTTATACAAAATTTGGTATGTGCTTTCTTATAAGACTATCGTGTTCCGTTATCAATTAATTACATTTACGAGTACAAATACAGTTCGATGTACACACGGGCACTAAAATACACTATTTCATTATTATTACAAAATTTTATCTGTATATAAATAAAATAAATTACAATTTTAGAAAAGAATGTCCCTGTTTGAACAATTGCATTTTTATTGAATTTTACTTCACCTGTTAACGGGTGATTTCTATTTTGCCGGTTTTAGTTCTAGCAGATCGGTAATTGCTAATATTATGTAAAATATATAAGGCTCAACTCAAATAAGATTTTACTTATATTTGTTCTTTTTGTAATTAAGAATCTAACAGAAGAAGTGTTGCCTATGATATTGTTATAATTAAAATAACACTCGCATTCGTACCATCTTTATATACAATTATAACAAACATATATACAGTTGATCCATACACATGTATAAAGATTAAAGTAATTAATGTGTTTACATGGGTTAATATTGTATAGCATATATATTTATATCTAACTTATAAAATACATAATTTAAAAGTTTTCGAAAAACTTGTATTTATAGTTTTTGGTTGAGTTTCCCTTAGTAAAGATTTTGGTTTCAATATTTATTCTTATTAAGTATGTGTAGTTAATAAGTAAGCCATAATATATGTTTATATGTACATTTAATCGTTTGAAGTTGTGTTTCTTAATATATTATACTCTTGCAGAGGTTTTAAAATAGTGTCGTAATGCATGTTCAGCATTGAAAGATACGACGACGATTCAACGCAGATCGAAACATTATTTCATATAGCTTCCACTGGAAAAAATCGGACAAGCGATAAGGGTATGTATGAATAGCTTGTTTTTTACTTTGATTTCCGAACCCAACCTATAAGTTCCCAGTTCAAGGGTAATTAACTACAGCGTGGCATCGTTCTCCCAAAATTATAAAATGCAATACTTTAGAGCGCTTATACATACCTTATTAAATGCAAATTAACTTATATTATGAGAATTGTTCTCGTTGAGTTCAGTTCGTCTTCTTTATATCGTCATAGATAATTTACCAACAACGGACTCTGATGTCAGACTGTTACCGCAGCTTTTTAGCATTCACTAACGATTTTGTTGTCTACTTCAAGATAGCAATTTCTTAATGTTACCTATAGCTTTAAATATATCTTTGGATCCGTGAAGAACTCCCGAAATGTATTGCTTTTTTATGTTCCTTCTGGAAAATGTCTGCTTTATGAAATGTGTGCTGTGATAGTCGGTCAGTGAATGCACTACACAAGAAATATATCTGATGTTTCTGATTTTGTGCACGCACTACCAGTTGGAGAGGCTGCGGACACCAGCGAGTTGGCTCTTGTAGCAGCAAGGGGTGAGCGCAAATCTTGGTTAAGGGACGCCTGATTTTGACCACCTTCATAATAGTATGATGAATCTGTAATAGGATGAATGTGGACTTGGACTTTATCAAATTGTATTCTTTATAGATACTTACTGATTAGACCACTACTAGTACCGTAACTGTATGATCCATAAGCACCACCATACTGTGTATATGCGGGACTATAGGCGTAATCCGCGCTAGGAACTACTGATCCACACGCTAAAAAAAAATTATTTAATTACATTCACAGTAAAGTTCAAAGATATTTTACTTAAGAAAAATAAGAAAAGGTTATCATGGATAAATAATAATTTTCCCATAATTACACCATAACGAAAGAATCATATAGATATAATAACTGTAAACGTTTCTATGTTTTATTTTCTAATACTTTCTATAAGACACTCAAATTATAGGTGCCTTCGTAGATTCTTAGTATTCAATATTAATTGTATTTAAAAAAAAATGTTGACTGAAGCCAAACCTAAAGTGCCACCACCAAGTGTTGTGCGAATATGCTAGAACAGAACTAGCAATGAGCGACGAGTGCAGGACTTGAATGAGAAACTTGCCTGAAGAGTAGTGGCTAAAACTGGGGAGCATTGTGGGTGTGGCATAAATAGCCGTGCTGTTTGTAGCAATTGAATCAGCATCAGACCGTCCGTCGGCCGATGAGCAATTGGCGCTGGACTGTAGGAGTATTAGAGATGAGGTATTAGCTGTTGTTAGTGGGCCGGTGCTCGACATCTGTTGCTGTTGATGATCCTGGACTGTTTCTGGCATAAGGTGTGTTATGGGGATAATGTCGATCCCTCGATGATTTCCCAAATCATTGCGTTGACTCTTATTGTTGGCATTTTCGTCCCTTGCCAAATGGTTGACAGACTCTTTTAGATGGTGGTTAGTACTATCTATGCTTTGCTCATTTTGTTCAACTCGTAAAGCGTTAGAAGGAACTAAATTTGGTGAATTATTACAGCTCCCGGCACTTGCGTCATTACCTCGTACCATTATGGAACTATTGTTGTTATCCAAGCTTGTTATTGTGGGATAATTACCATTTTCAATGGCAATTGCTGATTGAAATCATTAAGAGTATTGATTTAGTTGCTTTTGATTAATATCTTTCTTATCTACAGTTATTACGAATTTATTAAATCATTTTCTGCAAAATATATACGATTCCAATAAAAACACAGATCTTCGATTTCAAGTAAACTTATGCATGGGCGAACCGAGCTTTTCGGAATGGGGACATCTGTTAAGTTATTTGCTTACCTTAAACCTAGTAATAAATTACAAAGCTTACAAATTCCTATTTTTATATAATTTATATTTTTATAGCATGTACTCTTTTGACATACAATGTTTTAATTCTAGAAAGATAAACTCTTTTAGCATGGATACAAGAACTCATATTTTCTAAACTTTTATAGCCAAAATGACCTAAACAAAATTGAAACACAGTTTACAAGATGTATCTAGCTTGTGTACCATCAAAGAACCTTTTTCAGGGCACTTAAGGCCTTCACATTCCTGACTAGAGTCTGCTTGTTTAAGTATCACATACGAGATTTATTTGGTTATATTCTTACCTGTATAAAAGGGTGAGATAGTTTGTTCCTGTATATTTGCATTAAATTTCATGTCTTGCAAACTTATAGGCACTAGGGGCGTCAAGGAACTATTGCCTACAGTTTTGTTCACAAAAAGGTACACAATTGAAATGATAAAATAAAAATCATATAACAAAAAATAATATGTAGACTAATTTACTGAAAATTAGTGTCAAAAATATAATTCTTTTAATATTTACTTACCAATTGAGGGTCCGATAGGGGGTATATAAAGAGCTCTGGCTCTGTGATATCGTAGCAATGCTATCGTACAACATAGACGAATCGTTGCCGACAGCACTGCCAACACCCGCACATGAAATTGTGCTTGCTGAAAATCCATTTGGGGCTTCATAGTAAGCGGGCGCGCTGCTACCATTATTTGTTGTCAAATTACCAAGCTCTGAGAGTAGCTTGTGCTCATCCTTGATACACCACTTACCAGACCAAATCTAAACGTGTTGAATGATAGAAAATTAAATTTATAACTGTTGAAACTTTAATCATTAAATTAGATCCAAACATTCATAACAGATAAGATCGTGTTCAATTGTAGAAATAACTGTTACAAGTTTAGAAAAGTAGCTTAGCTTATATTCTTATTAGATAATTTTTTAATCAATTCATGGTAAAAAAAAGTTAAAAAAAACCGAACTTGTATGAACTAATCTCGTAAAGTATTTACGCAATCACCATATTAAACATTTTTTTGATAAGTAATGTCACTTACATTTGGGTATATCTGATCTCCACCGTAAGCCAAGCGCTGTCGCTTAACATCGTCTTCGGAATGCATGTTAACATCCCGATTCTCATCTGAAATAGGAAATATTTTAGTTAATTACCTATTATTGCACATTTATGTCCTTGTAATTATATGCCTTCATTTTTTTTATTTATATTTCTTTCGTTTGTGTTTGAATCTACTTCCAACGCTGTCTCTACCATTCTCTTACACAGCAATGGTGGGCCATGTCAACCCTCTCTTTGCAATGCTAATTCAATTATGGCTGTTACTTTGTTGCTGACCTGACTGCGGTAAACGACACGTGCCTCTTAAGTGCTTTTGCGGATTGAAAGTTGACTACCATAGGATAAAAATGTAAATAAATATGTCGATCATGTATTAGTTGTCGTGGAACGTTGTTTCTAAGCTCCTAGTTGATTACAATATTTTGAGTGGCATCGACAAAATTACTGTAATAACCTAAACTTTATGTTTACAATTATTACCAAACACAAACACATATGTATTCATAACAGAAAGATTGCTTCAGTAGAGAGAACCGGACTGGGAGATACCCTGAACCCAAGGATTTACTTTTCATAAGTCGCACACATTTTAGATATTTACAGTGTGTGTACTTATGTTTGCTGCTGTGTAATTTGGTAAACATCATAAAATCGTATTTTCGATTTTCTCCCAAGAACCCAAGATACACAGATGCATGAGATGATTGTTGTAATCGTATTTGGAGGGTGAAGCCCAATGGTCACACCTACTTTTCAACCCCAAACGTAACATGTAACGACACTACGACCAAATATTTCGTTTGATTCTGTCTTGCTGAAATCAAAATGATTTGAACAAATTTGCCGCAAATTCCAACATAAGTACAACATTCACTTTGGACTGCCAAGATATCCCTAAGGGAATCGATAAGAAATCTGGAGAAAATGAACGAGTATGCGCAACCAAAGGATGATGAAGGTCTGCGATGATTTCGAATGGAGTATATTGCTCTTTTATTGCCTGCTGGTGCCCGAGAGTATGATTATCAGAAGCAACATCATTGTATCGGACTCTTGTATTTCTATAATTGTTTCAGATATCGATGTGATATGGGAAGCAAACTAAAGCAGTTGATGGAACATCATCATTATTACTTGAAGTAAGACTCGTCAGTTCATGCCGGGGCTGTGGTAGTCAGGGGTGCGATTTTTTATTTCGCTATTTGTGGCGAATATTGAAAATGACAAGTGCGAGTCGTGCTCCTTTTACAAATCCATCTGATGCCATATTTCATTATAATTGTTTAATGACCTTCTTCACCCCTCTCAAAAAAATACAGCCTGAGTGTCTGAATAGATATCCGTTGTCTATCTGGGCTGCAGCACTCACATCAGCATCACCCAATTTAGATGATATCTTATTACACAAGTTTTTGGGGTTTGATTCCGTAGACACATGCAACAACGCCGACGGGTGCGGTTGGATTATACCGCTAATATCGCCACAAAGCACTTCGCGGCAATTCAACGCAATCGTCTGCAATCCCCACCCTAAACAGATTTAACGATATGCAAATCGAGGGTTTTATTCCCGGAGCAAGTGGCTTTTGAGAGGCTGTTTCAAGAGATAATATTTAATTTTTGAAAGTATTGAGTATTGAAAGTATGCGCACATATATAGTATTTTACTATTATAGTTATAGTTACTGCGCATTCCGGACTTAAATTTAAATCAAAATTGGCACAGTCATATATATATATATCTCACCACTGTTTAGTTTTGTCGTGTAACATGAATAATTTAATCTTACCATGCACTTCATTCCGCTTGCGCTTGCAATTTGTCTCCGATGTATTATTGTTATTGTTATTTGTGCTGTTATTGTTGTTGCTTAGATGATGACCATGCTGTAGACCCAGAATGCCATTTATGCTATATCCTGATCCTGACGATCGCTGTTCAGCGCCCTGTTGGATCGGTGCAGTTGTAGCATTGCCACTACTGCTGCTATTGTGTGGACCAGAATTGCCGACGGTGGCGCCAACCTCTTGCGCAGAAACTGGGCCTGGACCCGGAGTATGCGCAATGACTGTCACCGATGTATTGGTGTTGTTGCTGCTGGAATTGTTGCTGCCATTGCCGGCGCTTGTTGTGGGCTGCTCGCCAGCCCCTCCCGTACTGCTGTCGAGACTCTCAGTGGCATTATGCCCGTTGCTGAGACTTTGTGGCATTTGGTGCTGCTGCTGGTGATGGTGTACGTGCTTTGCCTTTTCTGCTGCTTTATTACGAACGATCCTGCAAAAATTATCCAGTAATAATGAAATGAAATATCAATCATTCAACGCTGATATATAGTGCTCGCAAATACATTTCATTGGTACCACAATTTCAATGCCGTCTTAGAATGCAGCGTACACATCCTTCGTCAAAAATCGTTTAACAAATTGATTTGTAGGTATAATGCTGGTAATAGGCGTATGAGAAATTCACAAATTTTTTCATCTAAACTAATTAAAAAAATTTGCTCTTAGTTCAGAAGTGTCAGGTGCCAAGAATAACCAAATTATTGGCTCTATTTCCACTGCTCACTTTGAAACATCATGATTGCTATGATATGTTCAAGCACGAAGGGACTGCTTGAAGCACAATTGGTTGCGTTCCACACTTACATATTTGTAAAAGCCTTGAGTTTTATCTCATTTCATAAAATAATTTAAAAATGAGTATACCTTTATTTAGTTTAGACCGCGCCCTTGACATTGCCAATAGCAGTATTTATACATATGTACATACTTAATTTAGACAACACTTTGTCCGCACTCTATCACAGAGGGTTGCAGATTGAGCGGGCAACTCAAGCGGAATCAAATCAAATTATGTATTTCAAAAAGGACAATCGCACTGGGTTGAGATATACTTTTTAAGAGAGCGGGGGTATGAGCTCTGGGTAGTTGGGCAGTGCACACAATCGGGACATATGTTTGGGATGCGCGGTCTTATGCTTGGCTTTCATATTTCGATTTGTTTGTTCGAAAAAGAGGGATGGTGATTGGCTTACGTTGAGTGCTGCGAAAGTCACTTTATAAGTGCTACTCTCTTGGGATTGCGATTGAATGGGAATCAAAAACTGGACTAGCATACTTGTTGTATCTGAAAATTCTCGTATTTACTTGTATATATGACCAACTACGTATACATGTACGTACATGATTGAATTTGCGCCCTAATCATCGCTCGAGTGCCATTGAATCACACATTGTCGCATTAGGGGCAGGTTAATGCTGATTATCCCTTGAATTACTCATCATATCGGTCACATGACATGCTCTAATACTAACGCTTTGCATAGTCCCAGTCGTAATTCGCAGCGAATTGATTCTGAATGGGTGCACGTGCAGCGTGTGGTTGCAGCATCCAAATGCTTAGTAACGTGTTCAGTTAAGTGATGCTTGGTGCGAGAACAGGCGTGTTTGTGGGGTGGACGAGTGGTGTCTGTGTTGTGTGAACAAGTGCGCAATACTTTCGCGTGTCAACTTTAGTCAAAATTTCGACGGCCGTCGCGTCGTAGCTTCCACCATTGCCGGGTGCCCGAATTGCAAATGTTGTAGTGCACAGCTAATTTATGGCATTTCGTATAGCTGCGGGTCTCAAACTTTGAGCAGCTGCCTGCTGGCATCATCCTTGGCCACATAAAATGAATTATGGTCAAAGAGGAAGTGCGTTCATTACAATGCCGTAGAACGGCGGCGATGACGACAATGATGATGAGGATGATGCCAAAAATGTTACACCGGAACACGAATAGGAAGCTGGCTTTTGTGGTGGTCGTGTGTCAAGCATTGTGCCGCAATTATGAACGCTAAAAACTACTTAGATATTTTTATTAGCCCAGTGCTTTTCAAGCCAGTGTAAACGAACTGCACCCATCAACGAAAATTGTGACGGAAGCGGATTCGGAAGTAAGCTGCATGACAGCGTGCAAACATTGCAACACTAACATATTATGGTTACCAACATCCAGCTGCTGTTTCATTATTAACTGTACACATCTACTTATAAATATATATTAACACAATACAAATACTTTTTACAGAATGTACATCGATGTACATATCCTTCTTCCTTTTTTTAACATAAATATTTGCCAGTTGAATGCAATTCATTCTTCGGATATTTGGATATCAACTAAAACGAGTTCGGAGAATGTCACACGCCTCTGAAACCAATCTTTCGTCAACTGGCAAAAATTAAAAAATACTTATTACCAAAATAATTTGCAAAATTTACCAATTACGACTTTTCAACCTTTACAAAAAAAATTGCAATTAAGATTAAAAGATTGGCAGTTCTATTTTAAAATTATATTAGAAATACTTTTGGTTTAAATTTTTGCAAAAGCAGTTTGGCAGTTTAAATTCTAAAGTTATTGATGGGAATTAACGTGCGCATACAGACGGTTACACGTACTGAAAGATAAACGTCAATGACTAGGTCGACTCGGCTGGTCTACAATATTTAAACATATGTATTAAATAATGTATGGGTTATCTTCTACTTAATACGATATTAAATATTTTTAATGAGATCAGAATTTACAAATATTCTTACCGGTTTATAGAGGATACGCTGGGGACATTATCCTGGGAGCATATTCCTTCTGCCAGCAGCCGATCACGAATCTCCCAAGCGAACATAGTTGGATTCTCTCGCTTATAGTTCGCGATTGCGTCAACTACTGGTGGAGTTGCAACCTTGGGTTTGGAGCCGCCTATTACGCCGGCCTTAAAGCTACCAGTCTCGTAGTATCTAAAAAAAAAATACGCATTAAAATTTACTTACTAAAAATGTTAACCATCTCAGTTCACAATTTGATGGTTTTCCTAACGATTTCTCATCCGATCTTGACTCATTTTGCTTAAAATTCGAAATTAATACTAATAAATTATAAGTGATATCCCAATTTCAATATATCTCATTTTGATCGATATCGCTTTGAATAAGGCAATTAATTTTGTAGCGGAACCCATAATTTTACGATTTCAATTAAAAACAATTTGAATGTCAGTCGTCGTTTAGGTACAGCACAACGATTCCCGATTTGAGCAAGCTTCAGACAGCGATACACGAATGCAACCAGTCCTGAACAAACCCAGAGACCGAAAAGATTTATTGTGCTCGTGGCAATGGATGTTGAAATACGAAGCCTCCCAACTCCTAACACAGGACATTTCTACATATACATATGCATAACCAAGAGAAGAGCGTTGCAGTCTGGCGTAACCAACTGCGGCATACTCTGATACCAGTGTAAATCCAGGTGATAACAAAGAACCTTCTTGTGTGGTTGGGGGCAAGACGGCTGTTGGTGGGCACCTCAAAAAATTACTTACCTTGATAATATTTTTGAAACGCAGCCATGGCTTACTCGTAACTGGCGTGATATATCACACGGACGGACGCCGTTGTGTGCTAACTCCACGATGCGCTGCCGTACTACGTCAGGTAGGGGCCGCCCATTAACAAACACGCCACCCAATTGATTAACGCCACCGTGACCTAATTTTAAATTAAGACAATGCAACAATTTATTAAAGTTTTAGGCGTAAATTCGTATTGTGGTATTTAAATGTTAAGTTATTCAATTATAATGAGGTGTAACAATACCGACATCTTTGATTCTAGCCTTAAAGTTTTTATAATAATAATAATTTATACCTTCATCGGACGTCTTCACAGACACAAGCAATGTACTTTGAAATGTGGCGGCCTAACTGACACAGCCCACCAAGCCGATCCCGATGGCGGCAATAGTATTCTTTACTCTACTTTTTATCTGTTATAACTTGGTCTGATCAGAGTATCGTAGAAAATTTAAAGTTTTTCCCGTATATATCGTTAGTTGCCTCTAGCACCCTTTGTGATGCTTCGCCACTAGCGTAGACTCCCGTGGTTGCTGATTGTTGTTCTGTGGGGTTATTTATTCACATTATTACTGTACTCCTAATTATTTGTTTTGCATCCCGAAACAGACGAAGCATCAAAAGTCATGCACGGGCAACCACAAAGACAGACCGCACTGAACTGATCTGAAGAAATCTGTCCTAATGACAAACATACAGCAAAGCTGGGAGTCGTTTACACATCATTAATATTTTTGCACTTCATATTAAATCGCTAATTAAGTACTGATTCAAAACATCTACCAGTATTTTTAAACATAATTTAAAGCATTTCTTTTCTGTTCTTTTCAACTCGAATATATAATTCCAACTATTTGAGAGCAAACAAAATAACAAATAGAGAAGCAAATCAGACAAGAAGTTTGCAGTATCACAGCCAGCTAACGTAGTCATAAATAAAATTTCTTTTTAATAAGATTTTTAGTATGAAAACTGACTAATGCCAACCAGGTGATGGTCTCCTATTATTTGAACATGAGGTCTTGTCGTGCGTTTCCATATTTCGCGGATGCTCATGATAAGAATGAAACACGAGTGTGTATAAACAATAATACTCCGGAAGGTCAACTATGAGAACCAGAATTTTATGCTGCTTTATGGGCGCAGCGGGGTACACGAAGTAGTGTTAAAATAGACAAAGGTCTCATTGAATGCATGACAGAATGCGAAATGGCAAATGCGATTGTCGTTTAATGAACTATCCATTGACTTTCAATAGATGTGAGCATATATGCCCAGTTCAATTTTGCTCATAACTACTAGATATTGTTTGCATAAACACAGACACATACGAACATAAATATATACATTGATAAATATATATATATATACATATCCTGACAGAGACCGCTTTTTTGATTCCTAACTGCACAGCCTGACCCTCATCTTCACATTGTGTTACTCTCTTTTTGTTTCTTTTTGTCAATTGTCATTGTTTGTAAATGTTGTTTTATTTAACGCCATTCTGCCAGCTTACTACTAAGAACGAGTATGGTTGCACAATTGCATCTTTTCAATTATTATCAGTTGAAATGAAAGATTATTATCAGCTAAGGAAGGCTATGTTTTTGCTACAAAAAAATATACAATTTTAAAACTATCTGATGCTATTTTATGGTCGCGCGCACGTGACTGCCAAGTTGTGAAACAAGCCGTGGTTTTTATTTTAGCTTTATTGCATTGCATATGCTTTAGAAAAGAATAACATAGTATTTTCTAGAATGAATTAAGGTTTGCCTGTTTTGTCCCTTTTTAAATGAAACCTCTTGACACCATCAATTATTTTAGTTTTTGTTTAAGTCTTGAGTAACTGGTATTATACACTTTTTTTAAGTTAAGGAATATTTAAATGAAGAACTTTCGTGCTCTTTGGGAAATAATAAAGTAACCAAGCTTCTTAAAAAAAATGTATAAGTTAGTTTCTAAAGTGGTATTGCTGATATACAGACACGGATATTTGCTTGTGAATTTACATCAGAGGCTCGAAAATGCATTTGCAAGACGCTGCTTAACTTAATTTTAAGATTATTGGGAACTTGAAGTATCTGTGTGATGATTTACATGTGTAATATTCCATCATGTTTTGATTATAACGATATGCCGTAGAGAGATCCATGTTGCCGATTCTCTTGTTAATCTTTTGCCGATATCTTCAATTATAATTTGTGATTGTTGTAACAAATAAGTATTATATATATATTTGTATATTTTAAATTTGATTTGACGGTTTGAAAGACACTAAACACACACTATATACACAGACATTCGTCAAAGTAATTGCACATATTACATTTTAGAATATATACAATATTCGAAAAGACGAGTTTGAATACGCGGAGAAACAATGACTAGCAAAGGCTATACCAATAATAATGATAACGTATCGTGCCACGAGAGAATTTTAGTACTTCAAGAAAAATGTACGACTGTTTCTACAACAGATAACCGAAACCGTAAATGCAACCGATATCAGAATTAGCATACACATCAGAACTAAAATTATACAGATTTCAAATTCACGACCCGCGACTCCGGATAGTGGCGAGGCGTTTGGTGCTAAGCTCAGTGTCGCTGTCTATTCTTGTTCATTGCATTCGTGTAAGCGCGAACCGAGTCAATTTCCTCCTTTATATTTTTGCTTGTCGTCGTCACGTTGTTTTACTTATTATACATTTTTTTTGTTTCATTTCCAGTGCCGTGAAATATTTCTAGCCATTTTTTCCGGACTGTTTGCTGTCAGCCGCAGAGATCCTGCGCACGTTTTGTTTCTTATCTCTTTCTATGCGTGTGAGTCGTGCGTGTGTGTTTGTGTGCGGGCGCCTGCGATTACAGCTCGTGTGAGCTGCGTACATGGCGTGTCCTTGGTCCTTGTTTCGCCACCGCACCGCCCAACCACATCGGGTTGCGCATACTTCACGACTGCCCGACTACGACTTACTGCAGCGAGCCAATGAAGACGAACCAAAAGCGAGAGACAGCCACACCAGAGCGTTATTCGCTTTCTATTCTTGTACTGAGTACTGCATACACTGGGTAATGGTGCTGCTGCTGTTACGCTCGTTGGTAAAGTCGAAGGTGGGTGGAGGCGGTGTCAGTGGTATTGAAGGTGGTGTTGTCGGTAGTTGGTTTTGGATTGGCGCTAAATGTCTAAGCCCACGGCTTATGGTTAAACACTGATTTTGTGTGTGCATTTTGGAAGAGAAGCGGGTATATGTGTTTTGTCTTTCGATTATGTGTTTCATTTGCACCGAACTTGGCTCTACTATGAATTGGCAAAGCTAATATTCAAAGACCCTTAACTACATTCGAAAATTTACAATTGGTAATAATTTTGTGCCTTGTTATTTCAATGATATCGATTCAATTAAAACTTGATACTCAATCTATATTATATTTATTAGTGACATTAAATATGTATTTGTTTTTAGCCATTCGATCTCACATCTGCTCGGGCCGCCTTAGTCTTGGCCTTAATGCTAAATATTCAAGCATATATTATATATAAGTGTATTATACTACTTGCTTTTTTGGGAGTGCGTTAGAGCTTGCAGTCCACACTTTAAGATATAGAGGAAGAGAGAGAGCGAGAGAGAGCGAACAAAAAAGTGAAAGGGGAACGCAATAAACACTCAGTGGGATTTCCGCCAATCAGCACTAAGGCCAAGATGTGCTTAGCACCAATCACAGCGGGCAGTTGTCGTTTCTCGTTTCTACCACTTAAATATTTGCGGCTCTCTCTCTCTCTCTCTCTTTACTTTATCTACCTATCTCGCTTATACACACCGCCTAGGCTTTCTTGTTGTGATTGTTTGTTTGTATAACTCTGTTGCTACTCGCTCTTATAAGAATTGTTGGCTCTTTGTATTATATGAGCATGTATGATGATGACAACATCTAGTTGTAACATAAAGACAAAGTAATTATGTTAGCGACAAAAATATTAACAAGCGGTTTTTGTGTACACACAGGCGTATTCGTATGCAATTGTACATATGTGTGTATGTAATGAATCATCTTTAATGTTGATTCTGAACTTTAAATATGAATAAGTGAAAAAGATAGACCAATTTCCATAGATTTAAACTGAGACAACAACGTAGCGCATGCCCCATATATATACGTACATACATATTTTCCGTTTGCCCTCAACCTTCTGAGTCGTCGAGCTTTTGAACAATAGCTTTGGCGCGTTGATTGAAGATTTGTATGTAATTCGATTATGGTTAACAAGCAATGTTTTTGACGTCAGGCGGGCCTAAATGTCTATGATGCTGCCACTCAGAGTTGAAGAGATTCCGTTATAAACATACTTATATAATATATATGCAATATTATCTTTGAATTGGGAACTTTCATTTTACAATGTGTGCAGTAATCTTTTAAATGTTATTTTTTTCAATGGAATATTGTTTTTTGCTTATGGTCAGTTAAGAAAATTTTAAATAAAAGGTATTCCGCTCTGAGCTAAGGGATTGCGATATAAATATAAAAAAAATATAAAATATTTAAAACATTTATAAATGCATTGGCACAAAAAATAATCGTAGAATATGTATGTGCAGAGACATGGGACTTGTGAAAGGTCATCTAGTGCAAGAGCTTTGACTTCACCACTCTTCGCGCTTTCCCTTAAAATGCGAGTTGTGTTCATTTCTGAATTCCCAATTGTATTTTCAACTGTTATTAAAAAATACAAATTTTCCAAGCAGACCCCAATGATACTAACTTCATTACAACTTTGAATACATAGCTCATCTACGGATTGACTGTACTGAGTATTTTAATTTGACAAATCACTTTGAACTTATGTTTTGACTTTTCTAGTAATATCCTTTGGGGATTGTTTTAATTATTATTGCGTTGCTTTTATTGTTGTTTTTGCTGTTAGATATTGGAATAAAAGTCGAATTTCGTTCCGGTATGGGCTCTGTTATGTAAATCACAATCACATAATTTGCATAATTCACCTGAGTTGAATAGTAATGTCTTTATAATTCTTTTTATTGTGTCTACTATGCTTATATATTTCTGTATGTATGTATGTGTGAGGACGCCCAAGCAGCAAATGCTTGCGCTGGGTGCCTTACTCAATATGAATATACACATATAATGAACCTTGATAGTTCCAATAAGTAATTCATTAAATAATTAAATAATTAAAAATAATTAAATGTGATGCTTTCATAGAATTGAACACAGACTTTTCTAGATTTTTATTGAAGAGAAATAAAAACGGTTCATCATTCGCCCTTCCGGTTATTGACAACAAAGGAAAACGCATAAAGTAAATGGTAGGAAACTGTTTCGAATCTGTGGCTTTAGTCTTACATGCTGACTAAGGTGAACGGTAGAGCAAAATGATTTGCATTCATGCGGTTATTGGCTTGGCCTGGATGTTGCCAATACTATTTTTTCAGTTGATACCTGAAAGAACAAACTTAAAATTGTAATGTACACCATGATCTGAGTGACCAGTGGGCCTCTTGTTCTGTTCGCTTGATAGACATGTGAAGGCTTACAATAATACCCGCAATCCACAACCGGCGGATACGAATACCCAAACCCATACGTTAGATACCAACTTATCAGCCAAGCACCATTTCGCTTCAAGCAAACAAAACAAGAAAGCAATCCGAGATGCATGGCAGAGAAACAAAAAACACGTTTGTGGTTGGATTGCGTTTTTTTCAATTAAACACGTAGTCACTTGAGACATGTCTGACTAAACCACAACAGATTGACCGCTCGGTTGCCTGTTGCCCGACTAGGAGACTAACTAAAGAATGAAACACTGCTGTCTGTGACCATAGTTTGTCACACGGGATCGGTAGCTGATGATTAACACCCAACATAAGTAACAACATTTCTGGTGTGAAATGTAACAAAATGTAAAATGGAAATTATGTGTTTACTTACCATCTCCCGAAATGCTGCCTTGCGAACTGTGCGAATCTTCTGAAATTGAAATGGACAGAGCCGAATAAATTATTATACTATGCTTAAAATGTTTCAAAATATATATCTTACCTGTGTTGTTTTGGGCATCGTTCATGGCTGTTATCCATTCAACCGTCCCTTGTGACTGCCCTAAAAAACTATTTCCGACTGGAGTGGGCGGGTCTTGAATCCCGGGAGTTGATATACCGCGCACTAAACCATTTGAGTAATCGTCAAACTTTTGATCTGAAATTAATTTTATTGAACATACTCTTTTAACAAAATGTTAATCATGCTAAACACTCATAAAATATATACATATGTTCTTAATCAGACTGAGAACAACGCAGCCGCTGCCAGAGCTGCTTCAGCCTTTTACACTCACTTCCCTTAATCATATTGTGCCGACAAATGTATTATATAAGCAAGACTGATTCATTCAACTAGGAAAGCTTCGTTACATTATTAATACCTGCGTGTATAGGTAGGGGCAGAAAAGATCCTTGACGTGTTTTGCGAACTAGAGCACGCATATTGATAGTCAGCTGTTTTATTGTTTTCAAAATTTTTTTTTATTTTTAACGTTCGATACCATATCTTTTTATAAAATTCAGACAGCTAAAGCGGAATTTGTTCATTCGTACGTTCCAAGACTTTGCATATCAAGTGAATAATTTTAAACAGACAATGTCTGTGGCAGGCAATAAAAGGCAGCATCTGACTTACTCTAGAGATCAAGCACAAATGCTGACTAAAAACACTTGTCTGTAACTTAACGTTCCTTACCCCGGAACACGGCAGCCCCGAGTTATGCTATTGTTCTTCAACTACATTTAATCTATAGTTAAGCCTCGACTCCTTTCCGCTTATTACGGCCCAGCAAACCGAGTCTGCACTTATGAATGTATGATATTTGGTGGCTTTCCTTAAACTCGGAAATGTAAATGTAATCTTTTGTTTAGATCGTTGCATCGTTGTACGTTGAAATAGCAACATATTCTAGTCAAATCGTCGCTAAGTACATATACATACATTTGTATGTACGCGTTTGTTTATTTTTGCGATTTTTCATTTATTAATTCTCTGTATGTTTTTTCTTGATACAACATTTACATAGTGAAGTAGTATAGAAGTTTAAAAAAAAACCATGATTCCATTAAAAATGGAAGAATGCCACTAAATCTAACTGTAACTTACCTTTAGACCTGTCATCCGTGTGATTTGAGGAATAGACCTGGCTTGCCGCATTTTGATGGTGATGTTGATGAGTGCTGCTGCTTACTGTGAGGTGATCATTTGTTGACGAGCTTTGAAGTGTGTGCAAAGTTGATGAGGCGCCCATCTGCTGTGGGAGTTGATGCTCTATATGCTGATGTTGCGTCGGCTGACTGCTACGTAGCGACAGTGGCTGGGTTTGCGATTGATGAACAATATGGTGCTGGTGCTGGTGCTGGTGCTGATGCTGATGTTGATGCTGGTGCACTAGGCCCGGAGAGAGTGCCGCTAGCCCATGGCTAAGATGTGGCGACGTCTGCATTTCCATTATAAGCATATCATCAATATCTGAAAGAGCGATTGTGGCTACATCAATAACTCTGTTTACCTGTAGCGACAAGCCACAGCCATTTAATCCCAAAGAGCAATCCTACTATCTACAAAATGCTGTGCTTCAGAAAAATGTTTGGTCCAAATTCGATAGATGCACTCGCTACCCAGACAGGCTGCTAGTTTCTGCATAATCATAGATTGCTTGCGAAAGAGTGTTCTACTTACAGCGCAGTGGCAGTTGCTTTGGCGCGTGCTAATCGAAGCAGGGTCCAGGATCGAGAACGAGGGTGAGGATGGGTTTCAACCATTCTTCAACTTGTGCTCGAGCCACGAATACGTAACTATAAGCACCTGGTAAAAACTACTGCGGCAGGGTAAAGGTACCCAACGGCAACAGACAGAACTAGTATTGTAGTAGAAAGAGAAACAACAACAGTAACAGCACAAAGGAACATTCTTATTATAATACGCGACTAGGAGAGACCCTATGTAAAGATAATCACGATGTAAGAGTCGCCATGATAGAATAAAATATATGATAGTATAAGAATATAAGTATAAGAATACTGTTCAATTGGACACACGGAAATGCAAATAAAACGGCCAGACAGCAGGTATATTTAATATTTCCAACACATATACTATTTTTCCCTTCGCAGACAGAGTATAAAAAGCGGTCACCAGTAGTGGCGACTTAGAGCATACTCAAATTGCAGCGCGCAGAACGATGATATATAAGTATAAGCAGCAGGTTAAAGCTAAACGTTTAACAAGTAGTCGATGATGATGATTGATAACGATAATGATAATGATGATCATCATATTGTCGGATGAGAGCATTGCTGTTGTAAACCACAATGGCAAAGTTTCTACAATGAAATAAAGACAAGTAAAAACGGCAAATCGAAAGAGCCCGACTAAGAACTATCCAATATATACATATGTACGTATAGTTATGTCTTATGTTCTTCCATCACAGAAGAGCAAATATTTATGAAATTTTAATAAAATATTTATATTATTGTGTTTAATTCTTAATTAGGAAAGTATTAGTTTAAAATGATTGTTTTTATTGATATAGAAAACGTATCTATTCAAAGAAACAAACTGCATAGCTTAATGCCTTATACTATAGTTACAACGAGAACAAAATTAAGCTTTCATACAAACAGACGGAGTTCTAATAAACGGGTAATAGTCTACCTGAAATATGCTGCAATACGTGACACTAGGCGCATTTTCCCGCTTATTTCAATGCAGCCGCTTCATTTCCCTTCTTTTTGTTTTGCAGCACTCACAAGCTATGTATATATCTACCACATACATACACACGTATTCCTGAGGCGCGCGCGCTAGTTCACCTGTTCTTAATTGACCTTTTTAGGACTCGCCCCTCCCCTCCCCTATAGGGTCACTGCAGTCAGCTGGTCGGTCAATTGATGAGTCAAGTGTGATGCACACAAAATGCATGTGAATGTGCATTTGTGTTTAGGTTACGGAGCTCGGAGCTCGGAGTTTAGAGTTCGATTCAGGTGATTATATGTATTTTGGTTGCATATGTTGCTTTATTTTGTTTGTCCTATCCGAAGCCGAGTATATGCGTCTACACTTACTAAACGGACCATTTGCACTATTTTTTTTTAACCATGGCACAATTAAGCATTGTACGAAAATTTAAATAAGTACATTACTTTCACATGATAAGGTAATGAATTTAACTTGCACATTTATGTATTAATCGAAATACAATAAATAATAGGGACTCGATGTGACATGATGTCACTTAGTTGAAATACAAATGCATATCATAGCACATAGTGCAGACGTCACGGACAACCACACCCTCACTAATGCTTGGAGACAAGGCCCGCTGCGACAGAGGTACATTCACACATACAGAGTATTCTGTCTTAGATCACATTTTCTACGCGTAATACATTCAATTTGAAAAATAAAAGTGGGAAAATAAAAGCGTATTTTCACACACTCGCGCTGAATAATGGCGAAGACGGTGACGATGACGACGACGACCTAGCGCAAGACGAGACTTACAAATAAACTTCACTAAAAACGGGAAAAACAAGCTCAAGGTCAGTAGCGTGGGTAAATTTCGCACATAACTTGTATTTTTTCTTTATATACAAACATATACATTCATATGTATATGCTACAAAAAAATTCATAAGATCTTTTGGTCTTGATCTTCAGCTTGATCATATAATTTTACATTTTACTGGATTTCCTGAACAACACTTTAACACAAGGAAATATTTGCACCCTTAAACGTGACATGCATTCGAATTCAGTGACTAAACTTGGATGTTATTCGGTGAAGTAATTATGTCTAATGATAAATTAATTAAGGTATTGTATCGTTTCATTGTCTCCATAAAAAAAACTACATTTAAGTCATTTAAGTCAAGTTGAATCTAAGTAAATAGTTTCTAATACGCATAGCAAATCTTGCGTATATTTTGAAGATTTTAAGAACTACAATGGTCAATATCATATGGTCGTTAAATTCCTTATTCTCGTTAAATTTAATTTAAAATTTATGCCTTAAAGGGCCATCGAACTAAGAAGCACGGAAGTAATTTAACAAAAAACTTCCAATAGTACTGGTCTCCTGGTAGTTTGTGCTTATATGTCTTTTTGTGTTTTTCGCTTATATACATTTAAATGATAGCGAATGGGGATACAGGATACCTCATAGTTAGTCTAGATACTCTAGACTAGATTACACTTTTTTTTTTTTGCATCTTCAGCTTTTGGCCTAGCGTAAAAAATTGTGCTTACACAAGAAATGCATATTTTTTGTCAATATGAATGCACTCACCCAAAGAAATTCACCATTAATTTATAAAGCAAGAAAATGAATAAAAATTTTAAAGCTTCCTTTATTCGCTGAGAACAAGCAATTCACATACACTCACTAATTATGCTGTTTTGATCATGTGAGGAGGTTTCTGATTCGATTGACCTTAAATAGCATGCAACACTGCTACATAGATTTTTGATTTGCCTGTAACGGCAGATTGCAATTATATAGTAATCATCTCATTATATATTTATACATAACATGTATATACATATTATATATGTGTATGTGTGTACACAAAATGTTAGAAAATTAAACAAGAGAAGAAGGCGCGTTCCACTTGCAACTTAGTTCACGAACGCGCTACAGGTCCCTGCCAGGTGGATCGGTGGACCGTGTTCAAAGAGTTCTCAGGCGAAACTGTTTTTCTGTTGAATGCGAATGGTCGGCGGAAGCAGTTCGAAGCCGCTCTCACTCAACGGGCTATTTGTTATATTTATGTATGTACGTATATCTTTATATACATTTATATCTTTATATATATTTATATATATATATATATATATATATATATGTATATATATAAACATATCTACATACATTCAAGAGTGTGTTTGTATGCGTTCTGATGCGGCTTTGAGCCGCGCTCAAAACCTGGTCTGAGCACAACTACGACTGGTGGCTTTACGGTTGGTCGGCTTCGTTTCCACTCAAATGGGCTGACGACTAATCGGGAGCGTTAGCGATACCTGCGTCTGCTGTACGAGAGAGTTTTTTATTGTACTTTACACGATCAACAGAGGCGCGATTTTCAAAATATACCTATATGTGTACGTAGTTCATATATACACAAAGTGGTGCATACAAATGTATATAAGTGCAGACAAACGCGTTTGGCTTTGTTATTACCTACATATGTAAGAAAATATGTATATTATATATTTGCGGTTTAATTTTTTTACGAGTGAGTATATAAGATATATCCATGTGTGAATCCGCACCTGTTTACATACAAATTGATGTACTATGCATACATATATACATAGATGAATACATACCATTGAGCATACGAGGCTAGGCCTCTGATTTCACCTTATTCGTTTGTATGTGTATTTAATATATTTAATATAAATATATCTACATATGCATCACATATAATTATATAAGTTAGTATGCATATGCATACTAATAAGTGTCAAATGATTTGGTTTTGTTTCAAAGCAAAGAGCGACAAATAGTACGCATTTATAAACGTTTATATTTGTATAATATAATGATAAATGATACACCGATATTGCCAGCCAACAACAAACATACATACGTAAAGGGAATCAAGCCCGTTTTTCATCAACTCTACCGGGACTATTTTTTCGACACGTTGAGTCACTTAGTTGAGCTCTACAGATTAGCGAATACAAAACACATTCTTTTGTAAGTTCATGTAGATACGTACAAATTAAATAAATTGTGATTATATTCTCGAAATTTACGTATGTACGTATGCCAATGCAAGTAATAATTTTATTATATAAAATTACAAATAATCATTTTATTACATAAAATCGGTATCAATACAATCATTTGAATATTAATTTGACTGATTTTGACATCCGAAAGCAAACTGAAGGTGGGTCTTAGACAAAAAAAGACGCACATCTATCTTCTACTCAATTGGTTCAACAAATTGTAATAGATAATCGGCTCTGATGGAATAAAACACACAGCAAAGAAATAATTCACCATTAAATCCTTCTGGCTTGCAACTAATGTTGACTGAAGTCTTTTTACAATTACTATAATTTATAGTCTGAATTATATTACAAAAGCATATTTAAATAATTTATATCTCATGTACTATATACCCCATATATAATAGAAATACATTTATACTAATGAGTATATTTACTCATACTTATACACAGCCTACTACGCATACACACATTCGGGTATGTATGTATAAGTTTAAACTTAAACATAGTACATATGTAAATTGAGAATCGTATATATGTGGCTTACCTTACTCTTCGCACAAATTCATGCATACACACTTTTGCAGGTGCTGGTTAGGTTGGTAAGACGGCGCGTGCCAAACAAATAGCGACTACCGTTGCAAACCACAGGGGAAGGGGAATCACTGAACCATCTCCTAATCTGGCATGCACTAAAATCCGCTCATGTAGTCTTATTGCCTGATGCCTTGATTATAAGCAGACATGTGTATACTCTTTTTAAATCTGTATACTCTGTACCCAATTCAAATGTGTAAAAAGTGTAAAATATTATGGAAATTAATGTCACAGGCGGAAGAAAGAATATCCAATCCGATACACAATTGTATTCTTAATTCGCATCAGCATCCGAAGCTGTCCAGCCAAATCCGCTAGAGAGACAAATCAATATTATATTTTATCGATAACTATCGATAAGTAACATGATTCTTATTTTCTACTTCCGGTTTTTCTTCTCAAAGTCCATAATAAAGAAAGCGGGTTGATTGTCAGAGAAACTGGTGGAAAAGACAGCTGGCTCTGGGTATGTTTTGAACAAGGCACATTCAAGTAATTTTGTAAACACTACACATACACATATAAAATAACATAGGTACGTATAGCTTACATACATATATAAATGCATATGTTTATTTGAGTTTATTTTCTGTGATCTCGCCTCTACAAGTGAAAACCTCTTAGTACTACCAAAGCCCGCGGTTTCTATACAGAACACCTGTTAGATAGATGCAACCGTGACGCCGTAGCGGTGTTGACGATCAGAAAACCACCCCATGCCTTCCGTTTTGATATTTTGCCCTCCATCCTTCTTTCCTTACTTCTGCTTGTGGGCCAAAATACGCGCAACTAAACTCTACATCGACGCCAGGTCAGGGTTCAACGCTCTGCACAACACTTAAAAAAAAAAAAATTATATTCGGGCTGCCGAAGATTGACTGCCCTATAAAATATAAAACAGTTTGTCCTCACTTATGTCTAGCCACCAAAACATAGTTCTGATCATAAGAGCTACGAAGCGCAAATGTATACAGATAAAATGCTTGCCCTCACTGCCAAATGGTTTACTCAACAAGAATATCTGAAACAAAACATCGTTTAAATAATACATCTCAAAGACAAAGTGTTTTTTGTATATGTATAATTGTCATTATTATTATACCTATCGGACACCATGTTCAAAAATACTTATAAGTGATGGAAGATGGAATCCGATAGATTAAAGCAGAAATTATTCTAAAAACAATTTTCCATGTTGCGCTGCGATACTTCAAGCGAAGAGCCTATATCATGTATATGCAATCATACACAATTATTTACATGCCAATGCGTTTACTTACATACATAAGCTAGATCGAATGTACATATGCATATTCGGACACTTCAGGCAGCGTTTCATCGATTGAACCATCTTGACAAGGATGTTAATAAAAGCTTTCGAAAACTTGATATACTAATGTCATTAGATTACCGCTTTTGCCCAAAGCTGTTCAGTTTTCCCAGTTTAAAAGTACTATGTGTGTACATATATATGTATATATATTTATATATGTCGTATATATGCACGTTTGCTTTCACATACGCCAATGTGTGTATATGTTATGTGTCCATATACATACTCAAACACATAATGTTCGTTTGTCGATCGTACAACAGTATGTATGCATATGTATGTATGTACTATGCCTGTACATACGTATGTGCTATTATCTGATTTTGTACGTGTTTGCTGTAGTCATCCATACCGCTTGCTCTTTATTTGAACAATCAGTATTCATATGTTTTCGGTATGAAATTCGGTATTTCAATTGTGGCTCGTGGCTTTTCACGGTCTGCAAGTCAACCGAGACTGCTCTTCTGCCGTTTCTTTTGGTCTTTGACTGTTGCTTTTTCTGTTAATGTTGCTTTTGCTTTGGCTGCCGCTAGTTGCTATTATGTGCCACTGTTGTTGTTATGGTCGTTATTATTGTGTTTTGTTTTTGTGCTAGGTCCCCAATTGCACTTTCTTGTTTTATTTTCATACCCTATACTGAAGTAGTAAAATTGGTATTATAGCATTTGTACTTCCCAACCTAGATCAGAGCTTTGTCCTTGATGTTGCTTAGATTTGCAAACAAGAAAATAATAATTATATAAGACCAAAAGCAAACTCATAATGTCCAGAAAGAAAATATTTATTGTGATTATATGTATATAACAGCATAGAGATTTATTTACAGACTGTACTCTTGCAGATATGATCATATCTAAATTGAATTATTAATCGAGTATATTTTACAATACTTCTATTAAATTTATAAAATGTAATAATTTTGCTTTATTAATGACTATGTTTAAGACATCTTGAAAAGCAAAAAAAGGCAATTTATTATTACAATTTATATACACACCTTAGGAAAAAATTGCAAATTCTAGATACTTCTTAAGAAAGTTTAATTTGGTGGTGTTGTTGCAGCGGCTTTCTGGTTTGAGCAAACTGGACATCATATTTGGGGGAATCGTTCCATTGGACAAACAAATCGCTGACCGGCTCATCAGCTAAATATCAAAATAGTGCGCAAATTCCTCAAGGATGTTATTGCCAAAACGTCTTCGGTCCATATGACTGCAAACTGTGTAACGGATAAGCGCAACATTAAAGTGTGACAAAACGCAAGGCAAAATTTATTATAGCGTCTACAAGGGATGGCAATCAGTGGTATTTGCGCAATCGCATCAGCCCATCGATGCTCTCTTCTCTCCTAAATCGAGCAGAGAAAAAATAGTGTCTGCTGTTTACAGAATTTTCAACAAATCTACAAAAACAAAATATAGTTAAAAAAAATAAAGAACTATTTGAAATTAATATCGAATAATAACATATCTCCCGCTTCCTTTATTTAGCATCGTTTTTCATCCGACTTAAAGAACAAAGTGCGTTAACATGCACACCTAAATTGCGCATTAGCTGCGCAAGCTTTGAAGTGGGTCGGCTTTTTATTTCTATAGTTTGAAAATGTAAATAAAAAATGTTATATTCTGATTGAATCATAAAATAAATAAAAAAAACTTTGTGATTAATTATTAAAACCTGTAATCGTTGTATTTCTATTTTACACTAAGATTTGTTTTTATTTTTGTCTTTTCTGGTATTTATCGAAATAAAATACCACAACAGCATTTTTTGGACTATCGATAGCTACTAAGCTAATGGAAAACAAGGTGGCAGCTCCATTTTAAGAGAACAAAGAGATAAAGAGAACAGTTGTGCTGACCAAAGAGAATTAAAAATACCAAGAGGCGGCGGTTCACAGTGCGTTAACATTCGCTAAATTGCGTTAACGCCAATTTTCAGTAGGTTAACTTATGCAATTCTTATATTTGAAAAATGTAAATGTAAATGTAAAAAACGTTTAAAACAATTTGAACAGTCATTAAAAGTTCTAGTTTTTATGTCAATATATGAAATAAAATAATTACAAGAAATGAATCATTAATAAACTTCTTGCTTCGTAATTGATTTTGTCACAACACGACAACGCCAGCTGGCCTACGAAAAATATATATAATAATCAAGTTCCTTATAGATTATTTATAAATAATAGTCAAGTTTTAAAATTAGCGAGAGCGCTCTAAGTTTACCACTCTCTTCTATGCATATTATCATCTGATATGAGCCAATTGCAAGTTCGTCTCGTTTTCCGTTAGTCTGGGGGAGCAAACATCGCACACAGTGAACTCTCGAGGTAAAATATTATAATTGAATAAAACAATTTTTAGGAGCGTTTATATATCAGTATGCTGTGATCCTGGGAGCTCCAGGGGATTAATAATCTTGTAAAACAGTCGTATTTGCCCGCATTAAAACGTCGATCTAATAAATTATTAAACAGAACAGAAATGCAGTAATTAAAGTTCTCAATTATGTACAAAATATACAATAAATGTATTTCAGAAAACTTCAATTAACTTTTACCTAGACAATATAAATATGTTTTACTATTCCAATTTACAATTGGTGAAAGCTTTAGTGAGCGAGTACTGTATCAGCTGATGGCAAACGATTGCCAGCTCACTCGTAAGAGCATGTTCGTTATTCAATTTTCATTTAGTCCGTTAACACCGAGCCGAATAAACGTTATTTTGGCTCCGCAAAGTGGCTTGTTTGTAATTCTTACGATTTAGTGTCTAATAAATAGCTAAAATTTTCTTTGTTTGAATCTGCTAACAGTTTCAAAAGTGATAGTATGAAGTGAATGAAAAGAAATTCAGATCCAGACTGACATAATTTAATAATACCCTTCGAAACCAGCCTAAGTAACTAAATAATATAGAAAATTGTAATCAATAAATAAATAAGTCGGTACACCGATCAAATCGCAGATATAATAAGTGCATGCATATATATAGTATACACAATATAGATATATTTTTACACATTTAGGCAGATTCACACATATATATTTTTAAGTACATACTCAGCGACGCCGACGATTACTTATATACTACAAACATACATTTACTATTGTGTGTGTAAGTTGTGTGAATTTGCCATTTTTGGCTGACAATCGAATTTCACTCATCTCCAACGAATGTGTTCCAGACGAAATGTCTCCAATACTTATAATATATAATATATATTTGTGTGTACGTGAATACTTGAATATGTAAACGAAGGAACTCGAAATCAAATAAGTTTAAGATGTTTGATTTGCAAGTTTTCATTAGATGATTGCCAGAAAATATTCCGGCAACAAGTTCAAGATGCACGTGTAATTGTATATTACTGATTAACTGTGGCTTGGTACACCTATCTAGAAATATACTGGCTTATTAAATTCTTAGCGCACATACAAACCTAATTGTAGTGCATTTCGATTTTATCTTATTTATGAAATATTCTTATACTTATTTGCAGTCATATTATTGGCTTAACGGGGTTAGAATGTTAAATTTCGTCTGTTTAAATACACTTATACGTAATATATGATTTTACAAACAACTGTCTAACACTAATGTTATGTGCGTGTAATTCAAAGAGTTTATTGGAGGGGAATTCGATATATAATATAAATGTGAAGAAAAAAGATTGTGTCATCTTAGCTTAAAGCTCTCTAACCGTCCTATTTACTTGTCTTATACTGTAGTTGTTGTAGTTGTGTCCTGCTTGCTCTTTCCACAGCCTAAAGCTAGCATTATATTTGGTTGCTTTTGGCGTCGTCTCGTCGCATCATTTTGTCTGTCTGTCGTTACAAATGGTTTGTATATTAGTACATACTTTATGTACATACAAAAAGTTTGTATGCTCATGCTTGTAGGTTTGTATACTTTTACGCACGTACAGCATATGCATTCTTTTATTATCCACATGGATACTGTGTAAAATTGTCTGCTGAATTAAAATGGAACCTATGTGTTATTAGTTTTATAATTATTGTTTTAATTTTACGAGCACACAATAGATGTATTATCTGTATAAGAAAGTATGCTATGAAATATTTGTATTCTTCGATGTCCCATCTATTATTGATCTTTTGCTATTCTTATTATTAATTAAATCAACTTCTTAGCTATGGTTCTTTTCCGGAGGTCCGAATATTATGGTATCGATTAAGTTAGGCAGCAACGCTGCCTCTTATTAATATATACCTTTTTATCCCTACAGTAAAATATTGTATTATGAAGCGGTGGATTATTAAATGCGTAACGTGCACAATATTCAGAAATAAAAACATGCAGCAACCGCTACAAAAATAACGATGTTATTTGATTTTGACGAACAAAAGCCGGTTGTATCAGCGCCAGCATCAGGATCCATTGATAGCAAATGCTTTTACAATTGTCCCTGCTTCTGCTGCCGACAGGGATGTTGTGTTTTCGTATGCTGCTGCAGCTGCAGCAACTTAAGTCGGATTTGTTGCAGCTCGTGCATCAGTATCTATCCGTCACCACCACCACGCAATGGCAGATCCTGCGTGGTCTTTGGTGCATCAAGGCTTCTAGTCATGGCTGTCACAGTAGCTCGTCAATGGGCTGTCGCTCTGATCACACTGTTAACTAGCTACATTACGCTGCATAAGGCGGGCCAGCTTAATGTGTCTTGTGGCAGTCGTACCTTATCCAAGGCATCCGCGATTACAGCGCCTAGTAGCTCAGCAGCAATCAGCAATGGAGAGAGTAAATTAAAGGAACAGTATGGGCACGGTCATTCTTCCTATGATATTACTAATGACCAACAACTGAAGACCAACAATTTGTGCAAAATGTTCTGCAACAATCGTAAGAGGCAAAGAAGACGTCGCCGTCGACGCCGCCGCCGACGCCGCAGGCACAATAACAATGGCAGTAGACAGACGGGAAACAGGAAACTGCAACAATATCAGGATAGCATATTTCAGTTAAGTCAAAGTCACAGTCATGGCACATGTCTCTCTCTTGAGGCGTTGAAATCAATTAAGCAAGACAATACAGCAGAAGCTATAATAAGGACACGCAATACTTCATCGGATATACGAGTATCGTCCTTGAAGGCTTTCGTTTCGTCATGGCCATCAGCCAATTGTAACACAATGCGCCATTTTTCTAAAACCAAACGTAACCGTACGAATCTTGTGTGGTTGCTTATTGGACTCTTTTGGCTGGAGATTAAACTTATCAACTGCAATGCCATTGCTAGTAGCGGTGGCTACGTTTCAAGTCTCGTCACCCAAAAAGGCTGTACTCTGTGCCAGTTTGAGGAGGGGAACTTTTACAGTGATAAGGGTGAGTTCTCCAAACTACCAATAGTCATATACTCGTACACATATAATACTTACATATAATACAGACAACAAGCCATTATAATCAATACCTAAAATTCAATACAGCAACATTTATGATAGTCCTACTTTAGCTTATGAAAATCACTTAAATAAAAAGTTCTGCATACTCCGATGCCAAAAGTAGAAAATATATTGGCGTTCAAGCTTTCTGTCCGTACAAGCGCAAGTTCTGAGACTTGGTGAAAGGAAGCATCTCCGACCTCATAAAGTATTTATTTTTAATCAGCATCAAAAGCCAACTCGATATAACTGTCCGTCCGCCTTTGTGCATAAAATAAAGCTACATTTAATAGATAATATTTTTAACCAGGCAATTTTGACCGGTGCCCTTGTGTTTGTAAAGCTTATTTAAATGTGCATACATCTTTAAGACAGTATATATACAGCATGAATCCATACAACTGTGATACTTACATAACACTTTACAATTGTCACATTTACACAGATAACCCACACACAGATTACAATAATAACAATAACAATAACAAGTACAATAACCACAACAATTACATCTACAAAAAAACTAATCGCAATCATAACAATATTGTGCTCAGCGACCGTGTTCGTTTGGAATCGATAAAACGGCAAATTCTGACAAAACTTGGCCTCACCCATAAACCAAATGTGTCCCATCCGCTGCCCAAGCAGTTCATCTGGGAGACGATCTATCGGGCGGACGGTGGTCAAATGGTAACAAATGATGCGTTTGACAACAGAGCCAGCATTAAAAGTGCTCTCTTAAATGACCGTCAAAAAGGGGTGGGAAGAGTATCCGACATTAATGAATTCCATGCACCAAACACGGCTTCTGTGAACACAGATCAGAATCGCTCAAACAGTCAAAACTTTGCATACACATTGAGCAGAACCAATAGGAGCACTAAAAGCGTCTTGAAAAGACATTTTTTAAGAAATCGAACAGCTGGAAGGGCTAGATATCATTTGGAAAAGTATTCAAATAAACACAGAAATAGCAAAAACACAAACACCTGGGAAAGGCACGGTCAACTACAAACAGGAACGATTGCTAATAAGAGCCCACAACCACGCTCACGAGTAGACGACAACACACCTTTGCGAGCTTCTAAAAAACAAGTGGCAAATAATGTTTTCAACAGAAATCCCAAGTCGACTGCGTACAGTAAATCAACATATCTAATAGATATAAATCGTAGTAGTGATAGTGATAGCACCAATAACGACATAGGCGGCGGCTTTGAACACAATGATCATGTTTATTTTAACGATTACAGCGTCCTAGTACATAATAAAGACCAAAAGCACAATAGCGGCACAAAAATTTTACTCAAAAGTCCACGTGAAGATGAAGAAAGATTGATACACGAAACAATGGCCATAGAAGATCGGGATGGTGTTGGTTTTGAGCGCGAAGATTTTTTTGGCAGCACGCAAGAGATAATTACTTTTGCAGAGGAAGGTAAGTACAACAAACTTTTAAATGTGTTTCGATAAATGAATTGGATCAATGCCTTACATTATTTGTAATAATTCCCCGTATCTCGAAAGGAAAGGATTTTTAATTACAACCAATAATTCTATCTACCTGTTACATACTTATGCGCAACTATAAAATACCGCTTTTACTCATACTTCAATGTGTTCTGAGTATAAGAGCAATTCACTTTCAATGAATGTATATTTTAGAAAGCCGAAGTAAAAATGTGTAAAATAAGTAAGTAACTTGTAAGTGTGCACTCAGACTAAAAAATACGTTGGGTTACTGCTTCTACTCTTCTGCCACGTCTGTGTCGATGTCTGCTTATGCGACTGCTTGGCTGGCTGACTGAGTGTCTGGAATTGTTTGTAACATTGTACTACAAGCCAGGAAAACAATACCAAGAGTATACGTTCCTAATAGGGTTTGTATTAGCAAAGCAAGTTATACATTTGTACTCACATATGTATTTTTATACTCTGATCCCGAAAAAAACAGAGTATATTTGTCTTGATCACCTCCACACACAAAAGGGTATTTTTCACACTTTTCAAGCTGTTATTACATACGACTGCAATACTCTATGTTTTTTTTTTTCATGTATTCATTGAATATATTTATGTACGGATTCGCAGAGAGCGGATAGACTCGCAAATAATACGTCTCTAGTAAACAATTCAGTGCTGTAAGGTGGTAAAATTATGAAGAGGTGTCGTCACATGCTGGTATAATTGTACATAGGCATGTCTGCTTTTATATGCAAGGCAGACACCTTAACATGGCCAGGAAACGGCTGCAAGTGCACTGCTGATTTCACTCCTCACCAGAGACACCTGCAGACTCAAGTATCTGAAGACTAACAACCATGCAGTCAGCTCGTAGAAACAACTTACAAACCACTGTGCATACATCTACAAAGTAACATACATATTTACATACTTGTATTTGTCTGGCCGGCGGTACTACCCGACCCCAGACTACATACATACTCGTGGAAATACTGTGTTGTCTGAGGGTTTATTGCAGACTGCTAATGTGCGGTGAAGTACTTTCACTATTGTCTGAGGTGTGAAACAAGAACATCAGACAGAGTAAACAATTAAAAATGCAAAACGAAAAAAATAACGAAAGTACCCTTACAGGTATTTAGCTTTTGTAAGAATGCGTTTTACACCCTGATCCCATTCAAAACGGTTAATAAGGGTATGCTGAAATCGCGCAAGAGTATGTAACAGGCAGAAGGAATATCTTCGACCATATTAAGTAAATACATTTTAGATCACCATCAAAAAGCCTTGCTGTTTTAGCATAGTTTGATTTAATTTGATCAATAATCCCCATGCTATATTTATATTTTAATATTTATTTAGGGTCACAATATCGCCAGTACCGAATAGTCGAGTTTGCTCCTCAAAAATCACGTGTTCCCAACCAAAAACTATCCATAAGAAGTGCGCAAATGCATATTCGTATCGAAAAACAGCATAATGAGTGGGATGCAGCTGCAGCTGCAGCTGAAGTAAATCTTCAAATACAACATTCAATAAAGAGTAAGCGGAGAAGCCACGCAAATGTACCCAGGCAAAGGATTAAAATTTGGGTATTTCGAATGACAGAAGGAATTAATATAACTGAAAAGGTAATTTTCTTACGATGACAAAGTTCATAATATTTTAATTTTTTATACGCATTGACAGGCGATAGATCAGGCTTTCTTATTTCGGGCTTCATTTGAAGTAGACACCGATCACCTGGGTTGGCAAAAGTTTGACTTGACCGAAACAATCCGCGAGTGGTACAGCGATACCAGTGGAAAAAACCTACGTTTACTGATAGACTGCACTGGCTGTGGTAGCCAATATTCACTGCACCTATTTCAATGGTCGGCAACAAAAGTTCATTCAAAGATGAAGACCGCTTCGACTCACGTAAATCCGAATCGTCCATTTCTTGTACTTCATACCGAATCAACAAGGCCAAGGCGTGTAAGAAGACGGGCGGTGGATTGTGGTGGTGCTCTAAGTGGACAATGCTGCAAGGAATCGTTTTATGTATCGTTTAAGGCGCTCGGTTGGGATGATTGGATCATTGCACCTAGAGGATACTTTGCAAATTACTGTAGAGGAGAGTGTTCTGGACCATTTCGTACTCCAGATACATTTCAAACATTTCACGCGCACTTTATAGAGGAGTATCGTAAGATGGGCCTGCTGAATGGAATGCGGCCTTGTTGTGCTCCAGTCAAATTTTCCAGCATGTCTTTAATATACTATGGTGATGACGGAATTATTAAACGTGACTTGCCAAAAATGGTTGTTGATGAATGCGGCTGCCCATAATGTAAGTGACATTTTCTTTACTTACTTACTTACACATAAAAAATACAGTATCAGATCTTATAGTCTTCGATCTAAACTGAGAATTGATTTGGACTGTTAGTAAAGGTGGTCTTGTCTAGATAGTTTCCAATTATCCCTATTCCATATCATTTTTTTAAATACATGTGAAAGCTTAACATGGCGAGATCGACTCGTCTGTTAACACCGATCAAGCATATAGGCTGAGATGCCTCCTTCTGTGAGTTAGATGCATCATTTTTACCCATCTATAACTCAAATGGATTGTATCAAAGAATGACGTTCATACATATGTGGAAGGAAATAACAAATTGAGTATAGTAAAGAGGACATTGTATAAAACAAATATCATTCAGCATTTTGGAACAAAGTATATATAAAACTAGTTAAAAACAGTAGTAAATAATAATAAAAAACAATTTTAAAATAAAATTCATCATACGGCAACAAATAAGCTTAAGTAATTATATTTTCTCCTACTTACAGCATTCACTAAATCTAAAAAGAGAAGAAGGATACTGGAGTTACCAAACTAAACTGTTTTCCGTCCGTTGAAATTTTAAGATAATAAATTTTCACTTTCAAAATGGGCTACTCTAAATTACATGCATAAGTGCTGGTTTGCTGCACAGATGTATACATGAATTTATATTCATAACAGTCGGCCACCAAAATAAAGAGCCAATAAAAATTAATTTCTAAAAAAAGTCACTTAAGTGCTTATTTTAGCATTCGCCTTCATATGGAAATTATTTAACACATATTGGCGCAATTTACGATTTACTTTAAATAAAATTTTAATATGAGTAAAGGCCGGTATTTATTATGTGTATTAAACTATTTATATCTAATTAACGTTTACAAAAGTGCCTACATCAGCGAAAACAATACTAAAATTAATATCTAAACATTAAACGAATGCTAATAACAATTAGAAAAAATAGCAATACATTAAAAGTGTCTTTGTCAAATACTTAAAACCGAGTACTCATAGGCGACAACTAGTATAAAGCTGTGCTGTAGCGTAGCCAGATTGTCAGATAGGGTTTCATGTTTGGATTGTCTATTCCAAAATGGATTTCACAGTAAATTGATAATTTACTAACATATTTCGATTATATTTACTTATTTATTGTATTTGTGTAAGCTTATCAAAAAATTTGCATTTAGAAGACAATTAAGTTATGTGTATAAGGCATATATTATTAGCAACAACTACCGAATAGATATGTCCGTGATTTCCGTCGAACTGCTTAAATCATTGTTTTAAATTTTTATTTTGTAAGCTTCTTGTATTAACTCGTCAATTACAATAAATACTCGTATATGCCAAAGCCCATATGTTTCTTAAATGAGTAGATTAGTTATCTTTTTTGTTTCAACATTTGTTAAACTGTCTAAAAAATTGTTTAGAATATTTTGGAATAGGCACAATAGCTTCGGTTAGCCGGATGATTAAATCTACTAGTTAGAATAAAGGTATTTGTATCCAATAAACGTTTCATTCCGAGCCGATTTTTGATAAGTAACGCTAAGCTGTATAATTAATTTAATTCGAAAGAAGTAAAACTTTCAGCCAATTTAAATGAATATTAACCTGCATGTACTTAAATTAATATACATATGTACATAGCAATACAT
>JAWNMU010000527.1:0-41038 GCA_035043665.1 Drosophila quasianomalipes | reverse complement strand
GATGTTGTCTTGAACTGCCTCTATCTGAACTCTTTCTTCTCCTCTGGCATTTGTATGATGTTTTCTCTCACCTTATCTATTTCGATAAAGACGAGAGCCTCATACCCCTCTTGTCTCTTGCCTCATCTTCATCATCCGAAATATCAGACGGCCGATTGCGAAGTCACTTTGTTATTTTCAGATGATAGGAAAGTATCAGCCTCGTCTAGTAGAAGGTCTGAATCTGTGTCGGAGGGGTCGGAGTCGTCTGAAAACAAAGTTAAATTGTTTTCTCCATCCCACTTCCAATACTGTCAAACTCGCTACCTGACCCACCTTCGCTTTGGACTATTCGTCCGCTAGCACGGGTGCTGATTTCTCGTCTACTTGTGCAGAGTATGATTTTTTTTTTCTCGGTTGTGTTTGTTGTTTAGGATGGGTGGGATAAGTGATTTTGGCTATTTCTGCATCACTCCTCTTCGTCTTCAGAAAGACTCCGTCTTGACTCTGCCGGCGACGGGGAGTTGATCTTTTCACCAGCGTCCCATGACTCCGCCACATTGTCTTCAATATTAAATTCTCCTAAAGCAGAGAACGGGTTTGTATGAGGCGTGGAACCTACCTCGTGGTGGAATTTGTAGTCAGTTCCATAATAATTTCGAAAATCCACATCAAATTTGTAGTTAGCAGAAATACTTAACGTCAAATAACTAAAATATTGTATGGGATCAAATAAAATGTGAGAAGCTTAATATGCATGTATGATGTAATATGATCTAACTCAGTGGATTTAGATCGAGTAGGCATAGCTTCGGAGATATTATTTCTTTTTTCAGTGAAGAAAAAAAAAAGAGAAATGCGCATCTATTTCAAAACTAAAAGCATGATATTTTACGATCGCAAAAATGGATGCTTTGCTTAGCGTTAATGTATTCCAAATAAGAGGAGTGTTTTTAAGTATTTCTTGATTAAACTTGTAAGTTTATGGTTAAATAATTGTAAATATGATGTATGTATATAGCTTCAATTGCATCCTATTGTGTAATTCCCTCGCTTTGTGAAAAAAAAAAAAAAAAATGTGGAATGCACATTTTGAATTAGAACTTAGATTTGCAGATATCTAATATCGGATGAAGCATTATAGATTGAGAAGTTCTATGATCTTATATTGTTGTTCTCGGATTTAAGTTTGAGTCGTATCATATATATATATTTGATTAGCATTTATTCATTATCTTAATAGATTTTCCCTTCCTTCATTCTTTCTTCCTTCTTGTCTTCTTCTCTCTAAATAAATCTAGCTTTATTCTGAAGTTTTACTTTCCTAAAGCCGATTCTTTGTCATCAAGACCTTATTGTTGTTTTTTCTTGCCAGCAGGATTACGCTGAGAAAAGAAAAATGCATGGGGATAAAATAGAAATTGCAGGTAACTAGATTTGGGGGCACATCTATCCAAAACAAAACGAAAAAAAAAAGGAAGGTTATGAGCTCCCCAACACTAATTCTGGCAGCTGAAGTCGCTGGATGCAAAGTGTATGTATGTATAATATATAGGAAAAGGACTAAGCAAGTTAAATGAGAAATTCAGAAATATATGTATGAAGAATGAATAGCGGATTGTTATTCAAGGAAGCAATCGAAAACGAAAAAGAAAACAAAAAAACGGGAACACTAAATGTAAACAGCAGGGAGGATACAATACAAAAAGGGGAAATGTGCATTATAAAGTAAAAATAAAAATAAAAGGCAAAAGCAAAAGCAAAAGCAAAAGCAAAAGCAACAAGGAAAACTCTAATAAGCAGATAAAAGAATATAACATGGTAATGAAAGAGGTCGCATAATGAGCAGGTTAGACGAATAAAATATGGGAAATTCGTTTCTACAAGACAAAATGGGAGTCAAAGAGAACGGTTAAATTAAATAGTACAGAGTCTGTGCACTGCAGACGGGATGAGGAGTGCGTAATGCCCATTGACAACCCTGCGTTTACTTGATCCATGAAGAATCAAAGCACCTGGGGTCTTGTTCGGGGAAGAGGCAGTGCATCATCTCCACCTCCGTATCAAACATTGACTTGCACTTGAAGTTTCTCAGGGTCTCGTCCCCAATGTAGCCTCCTCTCTCCCAGACCTTAACATAAAAGCAGACCAGCATACACACAAAAGTGTAAAGCGTACGAAGTAATGGGTTAGTGACGCGTGGAATCAAGAGAAAAGGAAGGAATGACTGAATTAGTGAGAGAGCATAGGATATTGTAGGGAAGGGAGATGAAGAGATAGAAGGGATAGGCTAGAAGAAAAGGTGAACCGAGTGCAATCTTACTTACCTGGAGAGAGAAGAACATGGCTGTGTCGTAGGGGACCTTGGAGATGAATCTGCTGAGCGTCTCTACATTGAACTTGTCCTCCTTAGACAAGGCTCTCCAAGAGTACAGAGTGTCCATGCGCTGCCTCCACTTGCCTGTCATTGTGTGCATAGTATGCACCGTAGAACAAACACAAGTGATAAAATAGCAGATATATATATATATATATGTGTGTGTGTAAGCATGTATGTAACGTGGAGATGTGTATGTTATCATGTTAATGATGAGGTAAACGAGGTACGGAAGAAGAATGATTAGCAGATGTAAAACATGCACAAGCATAACAGTGTGTTAAGTAGTGGGATTAGGAATAAGTAAAAATGATGTCTAGGAAGTTAGAAATGAAGAGCTGAATAAAGCAGAAGAATACTCACCCATGTAGAACTCTCTAATCTCAATCTCCTCAGGACTAACGACAGAAGCTTCATGAGCTGAGGTATTATGCTCTGTCTTATCCGCCTCCTCACTCTTATCCTCTTTTTCTCCTTCCCCTGACTGTTTTCCTTTCTTTCCTCCCTTTCCTCCCTCCTCCCTTTCCTCCCCTTCCTCTCTCTTTGGCCCTTTCCTTGTCTCCCCAGATGAGCTTCTCCAGCACGTCAACGCTCTTCTTCTCCTCTCCTTTCTTCGACCTCTTCACCATCACCGTATCATCAGAGTCGGTAGTAGCCAGAAAAGATGAAGGGGTAGTCGCGGCGGTAGTCGAGTCAACGTTTACAGCAGAGTCAGGAGTAGATGCGTCTGAAGACAGAGAAGAGGTGTTGTGCTGGTATTTAGCGGCAGAGGGAGAGTTGGGGTTGATTCCGAGATTGAGGAGGAGGGGTCCACTGAGTGATGCACGGAGAGGGAAGTGGGAGAGCCAGAGTGGGAAGTGGGAGACCTGGAGTGGGAAGAGGAGGCAGGGTGAGGAGAAGAAGTGTGGTGAGGGGTGTGTGGGGCAGAGGGAGGGTGGGCATTGTGGATCGCGATGACTCTGTTCCTCGCCTCATTGTTTTCTTCTATGAGGTCTAGACTCCACTGCTCGAACTCCACCACGTCCTTGGAGAGAGGGTCGATATAGATCTCGTTGTACGAGGGCAGGTTGTTTCCTCTGGGAGAGACCCCAGGTACAGTGATAGATCCGAACAGAGGAATAAGTCCGGTTGAAGAATAGGGCAGCAGCGCAGGGAGGGGCGAGTGAGGGGCCGATGAAGAGGCGGAAGCAGACGCAGGAGAGGACGAGTGAGAGAGGGGGATGAGGGAGAGGGGTGGAAGTGATTTTTGTCCTCTCTCAGAGAGTCCTCTCTCTCTTCCCCGCTTGAGCCTCATCCTCTACCTCAGCTGGTCTCAAGTAGCCTATCTTCGTCTTGACTCCACCTCTCTTGGAGATTCTTGCCTTACTCCCCTTCCCCTTCCCTCCCCTCCTTCCCTTTTGGCTCGTTTCATCCTTTCCGTTGTGTTCGGTGTCTTCTCCTTCATCGTCAGCGTCTCCCTCCTCCTCATCAGCGTCATTCGCCTCCACTACCTCGTCCTCCTCCAGCGAGCCTTGGTGCTTGAACTTTTCCACGCCCCCTCGTCCTCCTCCCTAACGTCTCCTGTCTCCACCTCCTCGTCAGCCCACCCCAGTCCGTTGTTGGCGTCAAGGAGAGGAGAGGAAGCGGGGACAACGAAGGAGGGTTGTGAGGAGCAGATATGGAGATACCTGCTCTCTCGAACATCTGTTTGGTGATGTTATTGATCGAGGATATCTGCCTCTCCAACTCCTTCTCCCTCTCCTTCTTGTCAAGCAGGGGGCCTTCCTGGACCGAGGAGACCTGGGAGACGGTCTGCTGATAACAGAAGGGAAGGAGGAAGAGGGTACAGGGTTAGTTTCGTTGTGGTCGTGGAACAACTCGGAGTACCCGTCGTCGATGTTTTCATCGAAGAGAGGGACTTGGGGTCCCATCACCATCTGGATGCCCGCGAGGTTTCTGTGGCCAAAGAGGGCTACCTTGACCCTGTTCCTGTGTCTGCTCAAGATGTGCTTGAGACGCAAGTAGTGCGCGGACGTCACGTCCAACTCGTCCTTTCCCTTCTTCGTAGACAGGGGCTGGTGAGCAATGATGTACACAGGAAGGAGGGGTGGTGTTCGAGAGTTAGAGACAACCAGCGGAGGAAGGATGCCCTGATGGGGTGCGTTTGGTCTTCGAGAGACTCTCCCCTCAGCACAGACAACGAGGTGCCCTTGAACTTCCCAAAGGACCTCTAGGGGTTCTCTTTCCCTGCCCTTCCTACCTCCCCTCCGCTTGCTTTGTCTCTTTCTGCCTCCCTTTCCCTTGCCCTTACCCTTCTCCGCCGCCTCCTCGGCTGCTTCGATGCGGATTGCCTCCTTCTCAGCCTCCCTCGCCTCCTCTACTTCTTCGTCGGTGAACCAGATCTCTCCTTGGTCATAGAAGAGAGAGACGTCGAATGCAATAAACTTGATTCCCTCTACAACAGATGAATATGCCCCGAACGCAGCCATTGTGTTCCTCTGGTGCACGTCGATGATTTTCTCCTCTTCCAACACCTTCGACACCTCCTCAATGTAGGGCTTCCAAAAGACGTTCTTCGGTAAGTGGTCGTTATTTCCCAAGGCGAAGATGATGGGAGTGGAGGGAAGAACGAACGAATCTCCCTCATCTGATGACGGATGATTACAAGCTTAGACAGACACAGATCTGATAGCTGGGGAGCAGAGGAAGACAACGGTGAAGAGAGGGGGGGTGAGAGGGGGCAATGGATAATGGAAAAATGGGAAGGAGGAGAAAAGGCAGAAAAGAGAAGGAAATGGGAGAGAGTGATATAAAAGAGAGAGCAGGCAGAGAGAGAGATCAGAGAGACAAGAGATACAGTGATGTGGGAGAAGATACGAAGGAGGTTAGATGTGAAGAGGAGAGTAGGAGAAGAGAAGAATGGGAAATGCATATGAAAAGGGAATCAGGAGAAGGAGGATGAAAAGAACAGGGGTGAAGAGGGAGATGAGGGGAGGAATGAGGCGGAGAGAGCTAAATGATTAAATAAAGCGATCGCGAGCATACCTTAGTGGTGGGTGTAATTTCAGCATTATCGTCTGGGTATCCATGTGGAGCGATGTCTCCAGTGATGGCGAAGAGGGTTGGGTGTGGGTTGTGAGACTTGAGGTGGTGCATGAGAGACGTGATCAGCCTTGGAGGGGGGTTGCATTTGTATCGTCCGAAGGCATAACCCAACGAAGCCAACATGTCGTATCCGTCAGTGTTTGAGATTGACGAGGGTGACACCACCCATGAAGCGTTCAGATGAGAGTGTAATGGGGAAGCAGGGAGTGCGGCAGAGGAGGAGTGGGAGGAAGAGCGGGATGTAGGGGGAAATACTGCAGGGGAGGCGTAGGAAGAAGACAAAGAGGGGTTCTCCGAAACACTGAGCTCCTCCTCGTACGGACAGAAGACGTCTTCTCCGAATACGGATGAACTCATCATACAGCTGTGGCACACAGACATCCCCTGAGTCTGGAGAGGGGAGAAGTAGGGGTCAGCGTGTGTATCGGAGAAATGGAAGATCCTGATCGCACTCTCGAGGTCTTCGGAGATGGGGTGGATGTGGTGGCGATGGGGGTTCTGTCCTCCCTCCACCACCTCCATCAGGGATGTCCCCATGGGAGGAGGCAATCCGGGAGAGAAGATGTTCCTCTTCAGCCAACTCACCTCTCCCACTGACGAATGCACCAGACTCTTGTGTCGGTACGAGATGAACGCCAGGACACATCCCGCAAATAACACCACCAGCAAAAACCAAATCACCTTCCGCAGCTTTCGGTTAATTCTCCGGTGGTTTGCTAACAGCGGGGTAGCTGCTTCGTCATGAGCAAGAAAAGGCATACGTGGACTATTAGTTCTCTCAGTTGCAGTGTATCACGAATGATGGCAAAAGAGTTTTAGGAATACTAAAGATCCTGTGCATAATATGAGAAGTGGTAAACGTTAAAAAAATACACATTCAGCACATATAAACCAGTAAGGTTAGCATGGACTTTCTTCTTGTGTCGTTCTTTTTCAAGTTGTTTTACGGTTATTAAAACAAAAAAAAATACCGCAAGTCAAGTCGCTCAAGAACGCTGAAGAGCCCGTCAAATGCAGTTTTTGTTCACAAAAAGGGAATGGGATACAGGTTCATTACAAAATTAATCCTTCAGTGGATGGGTAGCATTCAGCTTATAAATATTGAGATATGTGTACAAATAATAATTAAGCAATTTTAAACTGTGGCGGGACGAGAGCCAAAAAAAAAAAAAAGAAGTCTCAAAGCAAAGTGTAAACTGAAGAAAGAGTGAAATCTGAATGCGTTGTAATGTGCATATTTTAGCTCACTAGTATGTTATAAATAACTGGAGGATACAGTTGAAAGCTTTGTTATGCATCTCTGTCTTTACAAAGTAAATTACGCAGATGCAAATTGCTGCATTTTTCTGCTAATCAGTTCATCGTAAGATATTGCTCGGAAATGTATGTCTTTAGAAAGAAAGAATTAAGTTTACAGTTAAAGTATTGAGTTATTGATGTGGGAAGATGTACTTGTGTATCGAAATGCCATAAAGTTGATAAAGAATCGAGTAAGAATGAACCATGTTTACCAGGACTATACCGGAAAATGCATGTTATTGAGGTTGAAGATATTTACTAATGTGAGGGCAAATTGTAATAGGTCGCTTCCCTTTGAAACCACGAGCAGTACAGCAAGTATGTATATGCAAAGTGAGGCAGCGATAAACATTTTAAATGTGTACTTAGGTTGGTGTTAAATGCGCTGCTAACTAGAATCTCGAATAGATATCTGGATGTAGACTCAAAGATGAGTAGCTCTTATGCAATGTACAAAAGCTGAGTTTACTGTGTGAATGTCTGATCAACATTACAGGGTTTAATTCAGCGTATGTAGTTCTGTGTATTTTTATGTTTTGTTATAGAATACGTTAAGATGAAACGGAATTAATAAGAGGATGGAATGTGCATGCGCACTCAATGAGTCACATGCTACTGCTCACAACGAAGTCTTTTCTTTTTTGACTGACATATTTATTTAAAACAAAGCACAAAGGAAACTGCCCCCAAGAACGTCACCGTGAAGTACTCTCCAAAATTAACAGAAGGGTACGTACTGCCTTGGCGGGTACATACACAATCAAGTATTCAGTAAGATAACTATATCTAAAAATAACAGATTTAATAAGACTGGAATTTGAAACGGAACTGATGCATTAAACGCAAATACTCAACAAAACTTTCTACATAACTCGTAAATATAATATAAAAAAAAAAACAAAAAAAGATATTACCCTTCACCCCAATACAAAGCATACAAAACAAGGCATGCTTATATAAATTACTAAACAACATATGAATTAGTTTCGCTACGCACACGCATACCCCAGTCAATTTCTATATGCTTAACATCCAAAGAAAATAACCAAACATCAAAAAGTACGATTTAAACTACCCGAACGAAACAAGAGAACATTGAGAAAATTGGAAAGACCAATGGGAGAAAAACAAAAAAATAAAAAACTATGTGAACTCATAAAGCACAATGTAGTGATGCAAGACGGAATAAAAGCACGGCATGCACAAGAAGTGGGATGAAGGAAAACAATCGTATTTGAGCTCGAGAAGAAGGGCAGAGAAAAGAAAGTAAAACAGAATTTAGATTAATTTAAACGTAAACGTAAATATGTAAAGACTCTAAGACAACTAGCGAACGAATAAAATAGACAATAGCGGTGAACAAGCAAACAGAACAACTATGAGATTATGGGCATGAAGCACAGATGAGAGAATATGCACCGAGGAATATGATGAGACAGAAAAAGAGAAAGAAACAGGACAGGTTGAAGAAAAAAAAAAAAAAAAAAAGATTAGGAAAGGAAAAGAGGAAAGGAAAAGAGGAAAGGAAAAGAGGAAAGGGGAAGAACAAGAAAAGAAGAAAGGAGAAGAATGGGGTAGGGAAAGGATAGAAAAGAAAAACGAAGAGAAAAACAAAAACAAGGAAGCAGAAAGAGTAAGGAAAGAAACGGGCTAAAAGGGAAAATGGAAAAGGGAAGGAGAAAGAGAAAAGGAAGGGAAATGGGGATGGGAGCAGTGGGAGCTACGGAAATAAAAGGGAAACGAAACGATAGAATAGAGGAAGAGGAAGAAGGAAAGGTAGGTGAAAGGGTGGGAGAATGATGAGATAGAGGAAGAAAGGAGAAGAGGAAACGGGCAGTCCGAAGAAACAAGAGACGATCAAAGAGTACCCTGATCCGTTCGTTAATCACCCGGAATCGCCCATTCCCCTTCTTCTCCCTTCCCCTTCTTACCCATTCCCCTTCTTCTCCCTTCCACTTCTTGCCCCTTCCCCTCACCTTTTTTGTTCGTCATAATTCCAGTTCACCCCCTTCTTTCCCTTCGCCACCCCGTGTGCACCGCCCCCTTCCCAATCCCACTACACCTCGCCTCATCCCTTCATTCACCTCATCCTCTGACCCCGTTCCCCTTCCTATCACTTCCCTTCCCGTCCTTTCCCTTCCTCATTCATCTTCCCCTTCCTTCCCACCGACTCCCCCTTTGTGCGTACGAGGCCCTCATATCTTGACGATCATTACGGTCTGGTTGTCAGCGGAGTTTCTCTTGAGAGACTCTTCGATCAAAACCTTCGCAGCCACCTTCAACGCCCTGTTCACTCTTAGCTGGTGTTCGTTGGTCCTCCTCCTCTTAGGGCCTCCCTCCATAGGAGAAGGCACCACGCTCCCCTTAACCTCGATATACCCGCCCTCTTCCGCCGTCTCAACGTACAATCCCTCCTCCCCTCCGCTCACAGACCTTTTCGCCTTCTTGTCCTCCACCTCCAGCACCCCTCCCTTCTCCAACATCTCCTTCTCTTCTTCCAACAACGCTTTGTAAAACACCTGGCGGATCAGATCGATCTGCAGAGGGGTCAAATGATCAGTTAAATCGACAGTGAAACAAATAAAGGGACAGGGATAGGGAGGGAGGGGGGGGGGAGTATAAAGTTGAAGGGGAAGTAAATAGAAGGGGATGGAGGGAATACGCAGCGTATGGTTGGGAAGAATCAAACGATGGGAAAGAAAACTATGTTAGAGCATGTATAAACATGTAACGGTATGTATACTGAAATACTAGTTCGTGTAAAAATATGTGTATGTGTGTGCATGTATGCAAGTGAAGCTATGTATGTGTGTGTAATCACGAATGCGTAAAAGTGGCTGTGTATATAAGTCGAGTGTATCGTCATACCGCTTCCTGGTCCTGCATAACGTCCCAGATTCCATCGCATGCGAGGAGGACGAATTCATCTCCGTCCTGGAGTCCAGTGGCCTTGCAGTAAGGGAAAGCGGAAACCTGGTTATTTCCCTTGAGCATGTGATCTCCTAGAGCTCTGGAGATGGCAAGGAGTCCTCCAACTCTCTTGTTGCGGACGAAGCCACCGGCAGCAACGACTCTGTCGACTTCTTCGGGAACGGAAGCCTTGTGGTCGATTGTGAGACGGATCGCAGTACCTGATCTACAGAGAACGGCTCTTGAGTCTCCGACGTTGGCAGTGTAGAGGAGCTTCCTTCCCTGGTAGTTCCAGAGGACGCAGGAGACAGAGGTGGTGCCTGAACGTAGGATGCAGCTCCTCCTGAGCTGGGCGTCTGTCTGGAGGTAAGCCTTCTTGAAGGCCTGGGTGAAGTAGGACCCGTCGTCGGGACGGAACGATGTGTCGGTGCTGTCATCTGAGAGATCTTTCGCTCTCATCTGAGGAAGGCGATTGGGGGCAGAAGAAGAGTTTGAAGAAGCAGAGGCAGGGACAGAAGAGGAAGCAGAAGAGGCGGGAACAACGGCGGAGACTGGGGCGGGAGCAGAGGCGGGGGCAGCAGTGGAAAGGGCAGAGGTAGAGTCTGACTTGACTTGCTCATTCTTTCCGTCCTTGTTGAGTTTGTCAGCGGAGAGAGAGAGCTCCTCCTCCTCGATCGTTGTCCTGAGCGCGTGACTAAGGTTGGTGTGGAGGGTTTTCACAACGAAGTCAACCGTCTGTCTTCCCCCGTGTCCGTCATAGAGACCGAAGTACCCCATGTGAGGGTCACCGCAAAACCCATCGACAATGATCTCGTCGTCCTCCATGTTCGCCCTCCTTCCGCGGTCAGAGCATGCGCCCACCCCCTCCACGGCAGAGAAAATGTGGCTAGCAGACAGTCTCTCAGGAAGAAGAGAGAACTGTTTCCTGAGCATGCGTTGCTTCTCTTCTAACAAAATAATCATCTCTCCATCGGTGGCCAGGAACTTCTGGAGGTTAGTCCCGGAGACCTTCGTCTTCTGGAAGTATAAGTGGTCCCCCTTCCTCACATACCCAATCGCTTTCATTGCATCTACACTTCCGTGGAGGTGGCCGAGGCGCTCTCCATAGTGGATGTTGGTCACATTGACTCGGTGATACTTGTCCTCCGTAGGGTAGTGGTAGAGATTTCTGCAGTACACCAACAAAGTGTCAACTGCTTCCAACACATCCGCCAACACATCGTGGGATAGAATCACGTCCAACGCCTGTCTCAGATCCTCGACTTCAGGAAACACCTGAGCTCCTGCGGGGGAGCCGTGGGGGGCTGCGGGGACAGGGGGGAAGACGAAGAGGAAGGAACAGAGGGAGAGGCGGAAGAAGGGAGGGAGAGGGAGAGGAAGAGGGGAAGAAGCAGAGGCTGAGGGAGCTGAGGCGTTCTGAGTAGATCCGCCTGTGTGTATAGGAGACTGCGTGTCGCGTCCTACAGGAGAGTTTGCGTTTGCCATGTATCTATGTATGTACTGTTGACTGTTACTTCTGCTGTTAAACCCAGAGTATTACTATATATACACGACACGAGTGTTAGTTCGTTTCTTCCTTTGGTCGACTGTTCCTTGGAAGAATTCAAATCCACTCTGCACAATCATAACACCATACCCAAAGGGTCGAACCAAAGCAGTTAAAGAACCAGAGGTGAGGCGGGGCGGAGCACAGAAAAAGAGAAAGGGCACAGGAAAGAAATGAAGTAAGTGGAAATGAAAATAAAAATGAAGAGGGGAGATGGGAGGGGAGGGAGGAGAGGGGTGGGAAGAGAGAGATGGGAGGAGAGAGAAGGTGGGAGGGGAGAGAAGATGGAGGGGGAGGAAATAGGAGGGAGGGGGAGGAAATAGGAGGGAGGGGAGGAAATAGGAGGGAGGGGGAGGGGGGGGGAGGATGATGAAGAAAGGAAAAGGTAGAGATTGGATATAAGAAAGATATAAGAACACAGGGAAGGTAGGGGAGAGAAAGGTGGTGAGTCAAGGAGACGGAAGGAGAACGGAACGCAAGAAGGAAGAAGGGAAAGTGAACATAAGGGAGGGTAAAATAGAGAAGGATGAATGGTTAGATATAATTATATACTGCGCAGTAACTCATTAATCAGTCATTCCATAGAGTATCTTGACTCTCGAAAAAAAACTATCAAATGTGAGTTCAATGTTTCAGAATGGATCAGATTAATTTGGCTGAATCGAATACAATTCGAAAGCATAGGTATTATGATCTAGTATTTTTCCCACTCAAAGGGAAATATACATGGACATTAAGATAAGGAGCAAAAATATGTTTTCCATGATGTATCAAAGAAGTTTCTTTGACTAGATGACGAGCAATTCGGTACATATGCGTAATGAAATATAAGTTCCCGTAACTATATCATAAATATAAGTGTGTGCATCTAACACACAAATCCCGCGAGTCAATAAACTGTCTAAGATAAATAGTTAATCTATCTTGAAATGCACTCCGCTCAGTTCAGATTCAATTGTGATCTGAATCAGTTGATAAAAAACAGTTAAAATGAGAGTACGCCTCCCAATTATAGTAGGCACTTGAACAAGAAAATAAAATCATACTAGTTTCGCAACTATAATATGTTCAAGAAACGCATATTAATCCTATAGTACGTGCGATCGGTTTGGTGTATTCTAGTCTCACTAAATCAGCTGTTTTCCGTTTAAGATGGTATATATATTATGAATAGCCAAATAAATATATATCTTAGTGAATATATGAAAGATTCTCTACTGCAATTCAAAAAGTAAATATTCACTATTGTAAATACAACTTCCGCTAAACTATATCCCTTTAATAACTTGCTTTTCTGGGCTATTGAATGTATTTGTTAATGAATCACTTTAAAATGATAGTGCACATGAATACACGTCGTGTAATGATTTAGGAATGGCCACCTTGTTGTGTGATATGCCATGAGAGAATGACTGAGATCAACTTGAGATTTAAAGAGATGAAAAATGCGGGAAACTGTGGATAAAAAATACCAAAGAAGTGAATGATATGTGGACAGGCCCTGCAATGAATGTTTTTTTCCTTTGGTTGAATACAATCATGAATTGTTGAGTGAGAAAAATCTGGCATTACGGCCGTTCTTAGATCAGGAAAAATAACTTTTTTTTTGACCAGGATATTTACTGTCCTTACCTTGTTTTTGGCAAATTTTGTCAACACTAAGGGGAATATGTAACGGTTTTTTTTTTTATGATTTATGTAGATGTGTCCCGACGACTAAGATAAATGAAATATTAGCGGGGTTGGTATAATGTGTAATAAATCATTCAAGAGACTAAGTGCGGTGTGCACAATTTCCTAGACAATAAACCTCTAGAGAAAAGGACATGCATTATATCAAAATAAATGTTGAATACTTAGTGCTTCGTTGGCATGAAACGCCCAAGATATAGACTTATCTCTAATACAGTAAGAAGAGACCTAATTGCTTTCTCTGGTCGCTTCAACATAAAGAATTAATGGATAGGGTTCAGATTGTGTGCCGGTGCTTTACACTAAACTGTACACATTTTATGTAGGTTAGAATATAACCAGAAAGCTATATCACGATTATATGTCATTATTGTTCACGGTGCAGTATATATATTGGAGCCACTATAAATATTTGTACTTATACATTAGTGCTCCAAGCAATCGTGCGCTGAAGCATATACAATACTTAGAAAATGCAGGTTGTTAACCAGAAAATATGGTTAACGCGAATAAACAAGCAATGTGACTAGAATAGAAAGCATGTATCGCTTCAAATAATAGCGAGCTCTTATGTATAACAGAAGAAAATAGAAAAGCAAACAGCATATTGAGTGAGTGTAAGTTCATATTTCCTCGACATATTTGGTTGAATAAATATCAACGAAATATCTAAAATTTGAAGAAAACAATTTAATAATCCCCTCTAACGCAAATACAGTTGTCTGTATAGTCTATTAAATATGGTAAGTATAAGTGTATTATGCAATGTTTTGTCAACCCCTTATTGTTTTTAATTGTAGAGTTTTTTTTTCTGAAAAAAATACGTTTGTACTGACGAGAAATTTAAATTCATTTCTTGGTTTTTGTGTAGGGTATTGATCTCAAGGCCGGTGGACGCACCAAGTCCTCTCACGTGAAGGTTACCAAGTCCTTCAACCCCTACATCCGCGTGCTCGTCAAGCTCTACTCTTTCTTGGCTCGCCGCACTGGAGCTAAGTTCAACAAGATCGTCCTCAGACGCCTCTTGACCTCTGGATCCAACCGCCCCTCTGTCTCTCTCAAGCGTGTTTCTATTGCTTACAAGAACAAGCTCGCTGAGAAGGTTCGTATTTATCATGTTATGATCTTGTAGAAAGAATATTCACATTTGTGTGAAGAAGAATGTGTTGTACTATTTTTTTTATTTATTTACTGACACCTAACTTACCATTTCTCACTAAATCATCCATGTGGCTTTTGGTCCCTTTGCTTTAATGTCATCGAATGGCGGTAATTTTACTCTACCTCCGGTATAAATGGAATTGTATATGGTTTGTATGGAACGTATAGTCTGAGCGCATTGTTGCTGTCGTCGGAACCGTCACCGACTTCAACACCTACGCTGTTCCCCAGGGACTCAAGCTCGCTGCTCTCCGTGTGACCTCCACCCTCCGCGCCAAGATCGTTGCCGCTGGAGGAGAGGTTCTCACCTTCGACCAGCTCGCTCTCCGCGCCCCTACCGGATCCAACGTCATCCTCATCCGTGGACGTAAGTCCGCTCGTGTTGCTGAGAAGTACTTCGGAGCTGCTGGAGTGCCCAACTCTCACCAGAGGTAAGATCATTATACTGATTCATGTTTATGTTCGAACCATTCATCTGTTATGTGTGGCACGACCCTGGTTGTGCATGTGTGTGTTGTGTGTAAGGGATATGCATATAGCGTTTGTATCCTTTTAAGGACGAAGTTATTGTGTGTTGCTTTTCTCTACTGTGTTCTAACCTTATACTTTCTCTCTGCTCCCATTGTTTATTGTTCGATGACTCCACAGACCCCACACCATCTCCAAGGGAAACAAGTTCGAGAGATCTCGTGGACGTCGTAACGCCAAGGGATACAAGAAGTAAACTTCCTGTGATGATTTGCAATTTTACCCAAATTTATGTGATCTTTTGCGCTTTAATATGTGCCTTTCAATAAAACGCATTTAAAACTATGCAATGGGTGAGATATGGTGGCTGGGTTTTCTTTTACTCCTTTTGTTTGGAAAATAATCGATATTTGCACTGAGGGTGAATTAATAACTCAGATGTGTACATGTGTTCCATCCGTTCATTACAAAATAAAGCTCATAATAACATTAGGTATATTAGCATTGGTATTTATTCTTATTAAAAAAAATTACACAATGAGGTTATGCTTTGTAGATACGCGTTGAATGTTGAAATATGAAGCCACATGTTGTTCAATGGTCGTGTATATGCGTGGAGAGTAGGTTTGAACATTTGGGAAATAAGCAAAGGTAGAAGAGATATTTTAGGTGAACTGAGGAATGCCAAAAAAGCCTGTCACATTTCTAAAAAATGTGTGATTTGCGTATAACCATCTGAGAGTTTTGCCGCGTATTTTCCTTTGTTCTTGAATGTTTTGTTGTTATAGTATATATGTGAGAAAGAGTGTAAGCTGTTATTCTGTAGGGCTCTGGTGTCTCTATTTGTGATTCTTGTATTATCAAGTTCAGATCTAAAATTGCTTGCGCTATTGATGCAAAGCTGTTTTTTTCTAGATTTGATTGCAGCGAGGATAATTGTATAAGCATACTTTTTGTATAGCTCATTTTTCTGTTGTGTGATATGATATAATTGATATGTAATGTGTTTGAAACGAAACTGAACGTTCACTGATGGGATCCGAACACTTGCTGTATCGTTTGACTGTGGAAATATTGTGAAATTCTCATCCTTTACTCACAGGCATACTCCTAGGATCCTAACATAGTATTGAGACCGTAGTACACTTTTGTGAACAGTTCATTTGAAGGCGGTAAAGAGCCTTTTATATTCATCTTCTGGTCTTCCTGTATTTTGCGCATTTCAGCTTTCTCTGAGTTTTCGGGATGTTTGCGCGTATTTTTGGGCCTAAAAAGCCACAATTCGAAAAGTTTTCGGTGGCAAATTTGCAGTATTGTTTCCAGCAACTTTTGCAGTACACAGTGGTGACTGCATCTAACAGGGAAGAGGTCGTGGAGTTGATTCGTACGATATGTGAGTTAGTGATTTGGGGAGATCAGCATGACCCTTTGTTCTTCGAAGTATTTGCAGAAGGAAGAATGTTGGCGTACTTTGTGAAGCTTCTGCAGACAAACTGTCCTCTTACGGTGCAGAACCAGATAATTCAGACGATATCGATGTTGATTCAGAACACGAACAGTGAAGCGTCTGTATTCTTCCTTCTTTCCAACAACCATATCAATGACCTCATTGTCTCCTCGCTTCGACTTTGACAACGAAGATGTCGTCGCGACGTACATTTCCTTCCTCAAGGCTTTGTCTCTAAAACTCAACAGGAGGACGATCCACTTCTTCTTCAACGAAGCTGCGGGTGACTTCCCCATGTACACAGAGGCATTGAAGTTTCTGAATCACCCTGAATCTATGGTGAGGATCTTTGTGCGTACTCTCACTCTCAACGTCATGCAATGTTCCGACGCCAACCTCCACCGCTTCCTCGCATCTAAGTCCATCCCCTACTTCTTCTTCAACGTAGCCAGACACCTGGGTGTGCAGCTGTCGTTGGTGGACGCGATGGGTAGGGGAGGGACCCCCCCCTGCACATCTCCTCGAGTGGAAGTACGATGCACACTCCATCAAGCCCAGCCCAAGTCCCAAGGCGAGGGAGCAGGAGAAAGAGTCGGGAAAGAACAGGGAGGTCGGGCCTACTGGAAAGGGAACCACAGGTGCTCAGGGATCTGGGTCGGAATCATCCTCCGCTTCTTCTTCCTCTTCCTCCCCCCGCTCTCTGCCGCCAGGTCCTCCTCTCTTCCCGGCACCAAGTCCGGAAAGTCAGTGACATACGACGCATTAGATGGGAAGGTAGAGCCTTTGCTGGATAGTTTGTTCTATGTCGCGGATACTATGAATATACATGTACCTGTGATCACCGATAAAATATCAGATCAGCTCATCTGCTCATTCATTTGTCCTGTTCTCCTCAGACCTCTCCTCCTCCTTCTTCCTTCATTCAGGAAGCTGCTCATGGAGAGGGATGAAGGAGCTGCTGTCTTCATCCGCAACGCCAAGGGCGGGACTGCGAAAGCGAAGGGTGAAGAGGGAGAAGAATAAGGTAGAGAGGAAGGAGGCTGATGAAAAGAAGAAAAACGCAACGAAGGAAGGGGAAAGAAAGTGTGAGAGTACGACGGAGGATGAGGAGAGTGTGTCGGAAGAGGAAGAAGAAGAGGAAGAGAGTGGAGTGGAGAGCGTGGAGGGAGAAGAGTGGTGGGTGTCTCCCCGCACTAGTATGTTCGTCATGTCTCAACTCCTTTCTCAGTGTTCACACCCAGGCCTCTCCACCTTCATCGCATCTGCACTTCTGTGTCCCGCTGTCCCTCCGCTCCTTATCGACCTCTGTCTGCAGTCCCCGCCACTTCCTCTATACTCGCAAGTCCCTCTCATGCATGCCCTCTCTCCTCTTTCTTTTACCTGCAGCCCCCCCTCACTTGTTCCCTCGCAATCTTCTCTGTCCTCATCTGCCGCTCCCTCATCCCTTTCGCTCCACCTCTCCACCCCACATGCTCACCCTTTTATGGGAAAGAAGAGCTGGAAGAAAGGGGCGTTCTCCCACTCTCACCTACATCCCCACTCCTCCTCCTTCACCTTCGCTCCCTCCTCTGATCCTTCTTCAATCACTCCTTCTGCGTCCTCTTCACTTGCATCCTCCACCTCTCTCTCCTCTCTCATTTCATCCATTCCCCCTTCCTACTGGGCCAGCATCAAGCCTCAAACTGAGGATGGAGACGAGGCGAAGGAGGAAGCAAAGGATACTGGGAATGTGAAGGCTAACGAAGAGAAGGCTAGTGTGAAAGAGGATGGAAAGGACAAGAAGGAGGAGGAGGAGAAGGATGGGAAGGCGGTGCTTACGGATCTGAACCTCAGAGCGAGGAGCGAAGTGGAGGAAATGAAGATGCTCGATATTACCCCCGCTCTCATCGCTAGATCTATCGCTTCAATCCCCACTCAACACAGAAAGAAAGGGGAGGGAAGAGAGGAGAAAGGGGCTGAAGAGGGTGACGAAGGTCTTAAGGCGAAGGGAAAGAAGAGAAAGGTAGCCATGAATGCGAGGGAAGATCTCTCTCTTAGGGGAGTCCACCTGCCCTCCGCTATCCTCTCCCCTTTCTCTTCGTCTTCCCCGCTGGTTCATCTGCATCTGTACCTGCATCTGACTCCTCTACCTCCCTCCCCTCTTCCTCTTCCTCTTCCTCCTCCTCCTTCTCTTCCACCCCTTCGTGTTCGATATGTGTGGGTTGTTCCTCAGTACTAGTGAGCAACCCCTTCAGTTCTTCTCTTTCTCTGCTCTTGTCCTCCCCTGATCTACGAGATGGAGCTGCTGCATGCGCGTTGATCGAAGCACTCGTGGAGAATCCCAGTATTGATAGAAGAGTCTTCTCCTCTTCCTCCATCCACCTGCCTTCTCTCGCTAGATCAAACAAACACTTCTCCTCTCTCTTCTCCGCTGAGGGGGAGGGAGAGGCAGAGGGGGAGAAGCAGGGAGAGAAACAGAAGGAAGGGGGAGACAAGGAAGAGGAAGGAGATGGTGTGGCTGAGGGGGAAGGAAAGGGGAGCGAAGGAAATGAGAAGGGGAAGAGGGAGGGAGTGGAAGGGAAGAGCAAGAAGACGAGAGGGAAGAAGGAGAGAAAGGAGGAGGGGAAGAAGGAAAAGAGGAGAGGAAAGACCATCTCATCATCTTCCTCCTCCTCCTCCTCCTCCTCCTCCCTCTCTTGTTGCTCATCCCACTCGTACCCCCTCTCTCTGACCAAAAGATCTCTTCCCTCTACCCCGCACATCGTGCATCGTCACTTCCAAACAAAGAGAGGGTGTGGGCTTGTACTTCCTCCCTCCTCTTCTACCTCTCCTCCTCCTCAGGAGAATCGAACATATTCTCCATCCAACACAAGCCCTCCTCTTCTCCCTCTGTATCCTCCTCTTCCCCTTCCTCTTCCCCCTCTTCTTCCCCTTCTTCTCCCTCTATATCCTCTTCTTCTTCTTCTTCTTCCTCCCCCACTTCTTCGGTCTCCCCCTACGAATTATCTCTTTCGCCATCTTCCCAATTCGAAGCGTACCCCTTCCGCAACCTCTCTGTCGGAGCATTTACCGGTCCTTGGGATGGAATCCTCCGTATGGGAGTAACTGAAAAAATATCTCTTTCCCCTGAGGAAAATTCTAAGATATTTAATGCTGGCAACACTCCCTCGGTTACTTTCTGTTGCTCTCTCTCTTCCCTCTCCCCCAACTCTTCCTTTCCTCCCTCTTCCTCTTCTTCCTCTTCATCCTCCTCCTTCACCTCCTCCTCCTCCTCCTCCTTCCCCTCATCTGCCTCTTCTGCCTCCTCCACCTCCTCCGCCTCCCCCTCTTATCTGTTGTTCCCCTGTCCCATATCTTCCTCCTCTCCCTCTCTCTCTCCCTCTCCCTCTCCCTCTCGTTGTGGGAGTGTTGGGAACGTGAAGGAGCAAGAAGGGAGAGAGGGGAAGGACGGGAAGGAGAAAGATAAGGAGGGAAAGGAGGAGAAAGGTGTACGAGAGGGAAAGGAAAGCAGAGAAGGGAAGGAGGACTCCGGTCGCCGCGTAGTACCCATTTCCCCTGCGTCTGGATCGCTTGCGTTGTCTCTCTCTTCCCTTTCCTCCCGTTCCCTCCGCATTGGTCAAAGCGACGTATCTCACAGTGGAAACCAAGGGAGAGAAAGAAGGGCAGTAGATGTGAGGTCTCCCGCTTTCCTTCTTTCTAAGCTAGCACTCGACGTCAGCCGTCAGTCCAAACACAATGCTGCCTCCTCACTTTCATTCTCAAACAGGCTCTCATTATTGCATAACCAGTGTTCAGGCAACGAGCACTCCCCTCTTCTTCCTCCTCTTCTTCCTCCTCTTCTTCCCCTTGTTCTTCCTCCTATTCCGCTTCCTCCTCTTCTCTTAGCTCCCTGTCTGACGCCTCTGAGTCTCTCTCTCCTCTGTCCTTGCTCCACCTGGTATTGTTGTCATCGGCATTAGTGGATGCTAGTGTTCCTTTGGTTTCTCTCCTCTCTCACCCCCTGCTCTCCCTCAACGTAGTTCGAATGCTCACTGATGCTTTCAAGGCTGCATGCCCCCTCTCTCACTTCAACAAATACTCTTCTTCATCCAAAGCAAACTCCTCTTCGCCCTCATCTTCCTCCTCCTCCTCCTCCTCATTTTCCTCTTCGTCTTCGTCTTCTTGCCCGCTTCGTCGTCTTCCACCTCCTCCTCCTCCTCCTCTTCCTCTTCCTCCTCCCCCTTTAGCTTCGGCAGTGGATCTCCCTCTCCCATCCCCACGCCCTCCTCGTTTCCCGATGGATTCAATCAATCCGTCTCTCTTCACTCCGCCCTCTACCCCTCCGTCTCCATTCCTCCTCCCGCCACCCCCTTCGCCTCATCTCTCGGAGACCTCTTAGTCTCCTCCCCTCCCTCCAAGCTCTTCTCTTCCTGCGCAACCATCCTTCCCCCTCCCTCACCTCCCCCTCCTCTTGCCTCTGGGGAACATCTGGTGCCAACGCGAGCACCAGCTATAAGGTGCCTGACCCTGCGTGTCTTCCACAATCTCCATCATCGTCCTCTTCTTCTCCCGCCTCTGTGTCTGCTTCTGCCTCTTCCTCTCTCACCTCTTCCGCTGTTTCTGCAGCTCAGAGGCTGAGGAAGGCCACGATCTCCTCCACATCCTCTGCCTCGTCTACCCCCGCTTCCTCCTCTCCCATTTTCGGTCCCTCACCTCTCGTGCAGCGCTCGTCATCGACATTCCTCGCCTCCCTTCCCTCATACTCCTCCTCTGCCCCCATCCCTCCTTGCCTCGCAGGCATTGGAGGGTTCATCTCCACTCCCCAGCCCTTTTGTTCTTCCTTCCCCTCCCCTCCACCCTCTTCGTCCCTCTATCTACCTCTGCTGCCCCTTCTCTTTCGTACCTCCGAAGACACAAGAACTACTCGCATGCGACGTACATTCCCTCTTCTTCTGTCTCTGCTCTCTCTTCTTCCTCTTCCTCTTCTTCCTCCTCTGCCTCCTCTACCTCCTCTTCCTCGGCCTCCTCCCCTTCCACTTTCTCTGGTCCTCTCTCTGTCCCAGCATCAATTCTGTCCCTCCGGTCCAGGGCTGAGGAGGAGGAAAGGGAGGAAGAAGGATCAAAGCCTGCAGGTTCACAATCTCACCTAGACCTCCTCCTCTCTTCCCTCTCTTCCTCTTCCTCTTCCCTCTCCTCCTTCTCCTCCTCCTCTTCCTTCTCCAACTCCTCTTCCTCTCCCTCTCCCTCCTCCTCTCCCTCCCTCTCCCCATCCTCCTTCTCCCCCCTTCTCTGCCCCCTCCTTTTCGACTGGAGGAACAAGGGTGGACGCTGAGAAGAGAGAGAAGGAGAGGTTGGCGCGTGCGTCTCTTCTACCTCTCCTTTCCTTGCTCTCTTCCGAGCACTGCTCCCCTCCTACCTCCTCTTCTTTCATCACTATCGACTACGTCTCCTTCGTTGTATTCCGTTTTGTGTGGCTCTATACCCTCTACCTCCTCTTCTTCTCCCCTCCCTCCCCCTCCGCCCTCTTCTCTTCCCTCCTCAACCTCTCCCGTATCTCTCACAGACCCCAAGGGAGTTCTCAATTTGATGGTGACGCGCTTGTTCTCGCTAAGCGGGTGTTGGAGTGGGTGTCTGAGTCTTCTTCTGTGGAGTCGACCTCCAGACGCATCGCCAAGTATCTGGGAGAAGAAGCTGAAGTGGAGGAAGAAAGAGAAGGGGAAAGGGAAGAGGAAGAAGCAGAGGGAGAGGAAGAGAAGGGAGAAGGGAGAGAAATGAATCGAGGAGAGAAGGAGAGTGGATCCGACTTGAGCTTTATTTCCTCCATTTTCTCCGTTCTCCCTCCCTCCCAGCTCTCCCTCATCTCTTCTCTCCTCCCCTCTGCGCTCTCCTCTTCTTCATCTTCTTCTTCCTCTTATTCCTCTTCCTCCTCCTCCTCTTCTTCCTCTTTCGCTTCCCCTTGCTCCACTGTAAGCGAAACAGAGTGTTCAGTCGACTATGACGCGGGAATAGTTACAATGAAAACCACCACCACCACCACCTCTCCCATCTCTTCCCTCTCCTCTCCTGACCCCTCTTCTCCCACCCCTTCCTCTCTTCCCGCCTCCTCTCTCCCCTCTCCCTCTCCTTCGTCTCTCTCTTCTCTTCTTTCCCAAAAACACAGCTCTTCCTCCTCTTCTTCCTCAGCTACCACTTCCTCCACTTGTAGCTCTGTTCATTCTTCCGCCTCATCTGCCTCCCCTCTCCCTCCCCCTCTTTTACTGCCGATCCTCCCTTCGTCCCCCTCTTCTCCTCTCCTCCTGAGATCGGAACGAGAGTGTCTCTCTTCTCTCGTTCCACACAAAATGAGAATTGTGATCTTTTGACTAGCTCTTATATAGACAAAAATCTCTTCTTCCCCGTCTGCCTCTCCCCCCTGCACCCCCCTCTCACTCTTCCTCCTCCTCCTCCTCCTCTCCCTCTCCCTTCACTTCTATTATGTTTGGAGTAAATTACATCCCCGACAAGTCCCTCCACTCCCTCGCTATATCGCAAGCGAAGAGCTCTTCCTCCTCCACCCCCGTATCCTCCATGTCTCCCTCTCCGTCGCCTCCTACCTCTCCCTCTGCCTCTTCCGTTTCCTCCGCTCACCCCCTCCTCAACTCCATATCTTCCTCTATTTCCTCTTCCCCTTTCCTTTCCACGAAAACTAGTCCTGCTCCCCTCTCCTCGAGGACCAAGTACTCTTCTTCCTCTTCTTCCTCTTCTCCTGGCCCCTCCTCCCCTGTGTCCTCCTCCTCCTCCTCCTCCTCTTCTTTCTCTCCGCTTGTGAAGTTCCCTCTCCCTGGTCCTTCCTGGGTGTATCTACCCAGCTATGAAGTGGACAGAGCGAAGGGAGAGGTACGTTGTTCTAAGGCAAGCGAAGCGTTGGCGGTGGGAGAGAGAAGGAGAGTCGAGGAAGCCTTAGCGAAGGAGGGAGGCATGGCATCCATCACTGTAGACCCTATGCAGACTAACCTCCTCTTGGTCTCCAGGAGAAAGGTCACGGTAGAGGAGAGAGACGGGGGCTCAAAGGGGAACTTCAAGCGAAGGAACGGAGAAAAGGCCGGCGCAAAGGGAGAAGAGAAGGCAAAGGTGGACTCAAAGGCAGAGCCGAAGGGAAGCGTGAAGGGGAAGGATGGGGGTATAGCGGAAGCACCATCTTCCTCTCCTTCTTCATCCTCTCGACCTCCCTCCATCCCCTCTTCCCCCTCTTCGCCCTCTTCTTCCTCACTCTCCCTCCTTTCAACCTCTCTATTCTCCTCTTCCGCCTACTCTGGCCCATCTTCTCTCCCCAAGGTCATTACCTTCTCCGATCCTCTTACGAACGAAAAGAAGAAGGGGCAGCAACAGGAAAGAGGGGAAATAGAGGGGAGGGCAGATGAGGGGAAGTCGCAAGAAAAACAGAAGACAGAGGCAGGGGAAGGAAAGCCGGAGGAGCAGGAGGGAGTGGCTGAAGGGAAAGAAGAGCCAGAGCAGAAGAAGAAGGAAGAGGAGGAGAAGGAAGAAGAGGAGAGGGAAGAGGATGACACGGAGGACGACTTGCGTGTGTTGAGTGCGGTTCCCTTGTGTGATTGTTTTTTGTTGACCAAAATGACTTATCTTCCTTCCCTCCTCTCCCCCTTCGCCTCCTATTCCTCCCTCTCCGCTCTCTCTTACCGTATGATCCACGAAGAACAAGCATATGCTGATGCTGCCCTTTCTTCCTCCTCCTCATCCCCGTCCTCGTCCTCTTCCTCTTCCTCTTCTTCCGCTCCTTTCTCTCCTGTTAAGGAAGAATCCTCTCTTCCTTCCCCCTCCGTCTCTTCGTCTTCTTCCTCCTCTACCTCTACCTCTACCTCTACCTCTACCTCTACCTCCTCTGACTCGCTGTCCTCCCCCCGTGTACTCTACTTGATCGTTCGCTCCAAATACTCCCCTCACCCTTCTGCAATTGAACTCAACTCCTCCGCCATGGATCCCTCCCTGTCCCTTCCCATTCCGAAACCGATCTCCAGGCTTATCACCCCAACTCTTCCTCCTCCTCCCACGGACAGCAAGCCTTCTCCCCCTCCTCTTCCTCCACATCCTCCTCCTCTGCTTCTTCCTCTGCTTCTTCCACCCCTCCCTCTTCCTCTGCCACCTCTTCTTCCTCTTCATCCTCCTCCTCACCCTCCCCCTCTCCCCCCAGCCTCGCCCCCTGTGCTCCCTCCTCCGTGATCGCCGTTGCTCCCAGAGTCGTTGCGATAAGACCTATCGTCGCATCTCCTTTGAAAACTCAAGTGCCAAGCAATCATAGCAGCAACAATAACAACAACAACAACAATAACAACAACAACTGCAAGGCTTTTGCTTCTGGTTCAGCTCCTGCCTTCTCGTCTTCATCTTCTTCCTCCGCCCCGAACTCCTCCTTTTCCTCCTTCTCCTCCTTCTCTTCCTCCGCTGCCACCTCCTCCTCTTCCGCAAGCGGGACTGTGGTTCTATGCGAGACACCTTTAGATGACTCCACTCCTGCGCTTACTGCTATAGCAAAGGCGTTTTACAAGGATAAGTTCTTCGTGGTGCCCTTGCTCTTCCTCTCTCCCGCCCACCTCCTCTCCTGCCTCTCTTCCCTCAACGCCCTCGCCCTATCTTCCCGAGCATCTGTCTTGAAATCTCTTCAGCACATGTCGTCTTTACCTCTCAATCCCCTTCCTCTCTCCCTCAGGAATTCCACTCAGTCCCTCTTCTCCTCCGCTTCCCACAAGTCAGCGGAAGGGATCCCTCCGCTCTCCCTCTCCCTCACCTCCCTCTCCTCGCCTTCCATCTCCCTCTCCTCCCCCTCTGTCTCCCCCTCCAACGGGGCTCTCTCTTCTCAAACCTCCCCTCACTCGCCCTCTTCCTCGGCTCTTTCGTCTTCCTCCTCCTCCTCCTCCTCCTTCTCCTTCTCCTCTGCTCTCCCCAGTCTCCCCTTCCAGTCTCCCTCCGTGCAAATGGACGTGTCTGAGGCAGTGAGGAGCGAGGGAGCGGAGCAGAGGAAGAGTATCAGGGTCAATTGTAGAGATGGCAGAGACGGAGAAGGAGTGGTCGATGGCATAGCAGAGGCAGAGACGGAGGCGGAGGCGGAGGCGGAGGAAAGGACGGCAGCGGAGGGTGAGAGAGAGGGAGAAGGCGTGGGCTTAGGAGGAGGCGTGGGTGGAGTGGACTTGAGTGCCTTCGTCTCTGGTTCTTCCTTTTCTAGCTCGTCTCTTGGGTTCGGTCTCTCTCGTCTCGTATCGATTGCGAAGGCAGTGGTTTCCGTCTCTTCTGTGAGACTCAGTGCGACTGAGGAAGTGGGAGGGGGCACTCTGACTGAAGTCAAGAAGACTGTCAGAGAGACACAAGCCCTTTCACGCTCCCTCTCCCTCTCTCACCCGCACTCACTCTCTAACTCACTCTCACCTCCCCACTCCCACGATCAAGGTGTGAGGGAAGCAGACGACTCCGAGAGTGAGGATGCAGAGGAAGAAGATGATGCGGAGGATGACAGGGAGGAAGAGAGGCTGCATGGACTGCTTCGTGCCTCCTGCGCGAAGGAGTTGGTAGCTGTGGTGAGACCCTTGTTACAGATGTCATCCAACTACAACGTCATAAATAACCCCCAGCTCTTCCACCTCCTCTCCCTCCTCCTCCTCTTCATCCTCCTCTTCATCCTCCTCTCTCTCCTCTGTGTCCTCGCCCTCGTTCTCTGCTCTTCTCCCCTTTCTCGTATTTCACCCAACTCAAGACTAGTGTTGTGTGCGCTTCAGCTCAGCGCATTCGACCTCATCCGCCCTCTCTCCTCCTCTCTCTCTGCCTCTGCTGCCTCGGTCGCAGACTCACACTTCTTCTACTCCTTCCCTACATCTCCCCCTCCCTCCTCCCAGTCCTCCCTCCCCTCTTTAACTCCCTTCGCCCCTTCTCTGACGCAGTTGTGTCCTTCCCTTTCTCTCTCCGACTTAGACTCCTACCTCCACAGCATCTCCTCTCCCTTCCCCCTCCTCTCGTCTGCTCTCATCAGAAGAGGAGGTGCTGAGGGAGTGTCCAGATCCCAGCCCTACCCCTCTCGCGTCGTAAACGCATTCGCCAAGGAGAGAAGGAGAGCAGTCACAGTGTGGGGAGAGGCGTTGAAGAAGCAGGAAAGAGAGCAAATGTATGCGAAGCAAGCGAAGGGGATGAACGAAGAGACAGGAGCGGAGAGAGGGGGGAAGGGGTGGGGAAGTGGGAGCAGTAAAGAGATCAGGGCAGATCAGTCCTTCGGATTTAGAAAAGTAGAGAAGAAAGCTGTGGAGACTGAGGAGGGGAAGGAGAATGTAGCCCTCGTGTCTTCGCAGAGGACCGAGGAGGCAGGAGATGGAAAAGACGTCGAGAAAGAGGGGGTAAAAGAAGGAGAAGTAAAGGAAGAAGAAAAGGAAAAGGAAAAGGAAGAAAAGAAGGAGGAACTAGGAAATGAGAAGGAGCAAGATAAGGAAGAGGAAAAGGAAAAGGAAAAGGAAGAAGATGTAGAGGAGGCAAAGGAGCTACCTAAGGAGGAAGAGAAGGCAGAGAGCCAGAAGGAAGAGAAGGCAGAGAAGGAGGAAGAAAAGAAGGAAGAGAAGGAGGAAGGAAAGAAGGAAGAAGATGATGTCGAAGAGAAGAAGGATGTAGATGAAAAGGAGAAGGAGGAAGGGGAGAATGAAGAAGAGACCTTGAAGGAAGAGAAGGAAGAGAAGGAAGAGTCGAAGAAACACGAGCAGAAGGACGTGCAGGGGAAGAAGAAGAAGGGAAGAAGGGAAAGAAGAACTAAGGAGGTAAATGATACGTGTTACTTAACGACTAAGAAGAGCAGATATTTCTGTCCTTAGTGTGGGTCTCTCCCCTGTATATTTGTCGGGCTGCGAATACTTCTGTGTCTGGAGTCAAGTGCGTATCCTTAGGGATAGCTATTATAGTTATGTGCGTGTTCATTTGATACATACATAGTGTCTCGTGTGTGTTGTGCTCATCTGTGCTTAGTATGATGCACATCTCGTACGTTGTTTTCGTTTATCTATATACATGTATTGTTCGCTGAGTTCGGTTGTTTTCTTTTGCCCTACTTCCTGCTCCCAATGCATTTACGACTCTCAAACTCTTAAGTGATGTCTGTCCATTGTGTGCGCATGCGTGTGTGTCTTCGCATGTTTACGTATATGTGTGTGTGTATGTTTGTTTGGCTGTATTTCCCCTTTCTATGTGTGTTTCTTGTTTATTATATGCAACAGTATATAGCATGCATCGTTTCATTTCTATCTTATTTGATCATTCATTTGTCCAATAAATAACTACTTATCTCGATGATAATTTCCAATTCTTATGTCAACTAGTTGTAGGAATGAAATCAAAGCAGAAGATATAAAAAGTTGGTTTACTATTGCTATTACTACTTGTGTTACTTACGTTCGAATGTAACAATGAACGTCGGGTAGCGCGTACAGGAAAGAAGAAAGGGTAAACGCAGGCAAAGCGCTAGAAAATGACTATCGAAATCTAACTAAGGAATTGAACTAGCAGACTAAATTAAACTACAGCTATCAGCTAATGCACAAGTACACATTCTATGCAGAGCAGGGCGCATGTGAAGCACAGTGCATACAATAAATAGGGGAGGTGAAAAGGTGGAAGTGATGAAGTAGAGGCATAAATAAAAGAGTTGACAAAGAACGGGAAATAGCGAGGATGGGGGGAAGATAGGGGAAAGATGGGGGAAATATGGGGGAAATATGGGGGGAAATATGGGGGAAATATGGGGGAAATATGGGGGAAATATGGGGGAAATATGGGGGAAATATAGAGGGGGATGGAGGGGGGCCGAGGGAGGAAGAACGAGGAAACGTGTAGGGCAAGGCAAACAAGACAAAGAGGTAATGAGTAGTCAGAAAGATGAAGTTTGGACCCGTGGATGTCTTTGGTGGTATGAGGACTAACAACTGTGAAGGCAGTGCTTAGTAGACATGAGAGAGTAGAGATGGCGCCCACCGAAGACCTGTTATTCGAAATAGTTGTCAGCAACTGCACAGAGTTCAAGTCCCACACACGGATCGAACTGTCGGGAGGGCAGGAAAGAGGAGGAAAGAGGAGGAAAGGGGGGAAAGGGGAGGAAAGGGGAGGAAAGGGAGGAAAGGGGAAGAAAAGAGGGGGGAAAGGAATGGGACGACAGGGTCGAACCAGGGGAAGGAAAGGAAGGGAGAAGGAGGAGGGGGGGGGGGCAGGGGGAGGAAGCGGGGGGAAGTGGGAGGAAGGGGAGAAGAGAATGGGAGATGGGAATGAAAGGGGGGAAGTAGAAGAGGGGGAGAAATGGGAAGAAAGCGAAGGGGAGGGGGGAGAGAAAGGAAGAATCGAAAGGGTTAGGAATTAAACAGTAGAAGCACAGTTATAGAGATAGAGACAGAGATAGAGACAAAGGGAAAGGCAAAGGTAAGGACAAGGACGATCATAGTGGTATAAAGCACTCGCAAATAGAGGGAACAGACAGAGACATGGAAACTACGCCACACTCAAATGGGCAGTAAAACAGGAAAGAAAAGTGTGGATTAATAAGACACGGAAGATACGTGAGAATGCAATCAAGTTGAGAAAGGTATGTACGACACGAGGCTTGTGTTTTTTTGTGTCGTTTAGGAAGTCATTCGAGCAGTCATGTTTTGTTTAGAAGTCGAGCGTACCCGTCGAGAGAGGAGGAGAACAGTCTCTTCCCCGAAGCATCTATAGTGAGGGAGTTGATTTGTTTGGTGTGCCCAGATAGAACAGCAAACTGCGATGAGTTGGAGTTGGCGGAGGAGAGAGATACGTATATGTTCCCGTCCATGCAGCCAGAATATATAGTTTGTTCGACGGGACCCAGTGCAACGGCAGTCACAGGGGAGGGAAGCACGAAGGATGAGGTTTTGGAGCGGAGGGGGAGGCTGTAGGTGGAGACGGATCTGTCAAGAGAGGCAGAGATTAACTTTCCACCGTCACCCACTCCCACCCCCTGCTCCAGCTGCATTACAGGGAGTGTATGGGAAGAAAACTGGATGAAGGCAGAGGGGGAGTCAGAAGAGGATGAGGAGGAAAGGTCGATATGGTCAACAGAGGGAGCAGAGGAAAAGAGAGAACTCAGAGACCACACGTTAACCATTCCATCGTGAGAGGAAGTAAACAAGAAGTTCTCGTCGTCGCTGAACAAAACAGAAGAAACTCTTGTAGTGAGCGTGCCACGTCCTCAGCACCTCTCCCGTTTCACTAGACCAGAGATACATCAACCCAGAAGCAAATCCTCCCGCAATGAACAGTCCATCACGAGACACAGCAAGGGAAGAAACAATCTGCATTGCATTTTACACGCACATACAACCAATAACGTTTTAATAAATTCAAGTTCAGATGAAATGCAGTATTCTGAATGCATTTTTAACGAACATACGTATGTTTGATGTAATAAGACTCTTGAGAGCATTTGAAAAGTCAGATAGTAAAAAATGAGGGCGCTTACCTCAGGAAGAGTGAGCTTTGATTTGATCTGTCCTGACTTCCAATTCAAAACAAGCAATGCAGGCCTCTCCGAACTAAAGTAACACGGATATGGTCTTCATCCAGAAATTTAAGGGAGTGAGCAGCCACAGGAATAGCGATGAATTTAATGTGAGAGTAGGTAGCAGCAGACCATATGTCGATTCCCTCACCCTCTGCAATAGACAATAGCACTTCCTCATGGCATTCTACAGCAAAAAAATACATAAATACAAAAATGAATGTTAAAAGGTTATACAACTTAAATTATAATTAATTGTTAAATCACGTAGTTGGATATTGAATAAATAGCACTTTAGTGAAGTGAATTAAAAAAGTATTAGTTATATCTCAAATTGTGTAGCACACGAGGGAGTGGTGAGCATTCAAAATGAGATACGTGGAAACTACATTTGGCGCCAGAGTTATTGCAATTCTGAAGCATTCCTATCGCTTTCAATGCATGTCATGCTGATGAGAAAATGTTTGTATGTTTTGTTTGTTATACCCGCGTGTGTACATCTTTCACAATTAATGTAATTGACGTCTTATATATGTATTTTTTATTGATATTAAATTTCGCTGTTATCTTGGGGTTTTTTACTCAACGATAACATGTGCACACCTCTTCGTACTCAAGCTATCTCAGACAGAGATCATCCCCGAAACACCATTCTCTGTGAGTTGTCTTCTCGTAGAGGAAAGAAGCGGCTACCTCTAGTTTGGAATGCGAAGACAAACGTAGTGATAGTCTCCTACAGCATTTGCATTTAAACATTTAAAAAAAAGTATAACAATCGAAATGCTATACCACACCGCATGCAGAGTCTCTCTCCTCCTGCCGGTCTGCCTCGTGCATATACTTTATTCGATACCGTTGTCATTATTAGAGATAATAGTGAGTCATAGTGTAACACCATTAGTGTTACATGCGACTTAAATAAATTTGTGTAAAAATTATTCATTATGAACTCCTTTATAAACTAGTGCTTTGAATGAAGTCTTACAATGCAGCAGAAAATGCGATAGAAATTGTGTAAGCTCACAGATATTTTAGTTTTTGCATGCGCAGCAGTAGCCACGTTTTCTGTATAGACGGTGTCAGTCTAACTAGCGTAATATCCCGCTTCTAATACATTTTATGATAACGTTAATTTGTATAATAGATGCTAAACATAAAAACATTCTTAAACAGTTCTAGTTATACTCTCCGTTTTGAGCGATATTTGATTGAGAACTACTATTTAAAATGTTGTAGCAACTATGAAAGTGTCTATCTATCCGTCATCGACAAAATAGTGCAAAACACTACTTATGAGCATTCAAAGTTTGATCAACACATAATTTGCATATACTCGAACAGGTAAATAGATTCATAAAATATGTTATCATTATAATTACAGAGCAAATATCATTCGTTAATTATACAACACGAACAACTCATAAAAACATTGGATATTTCGGGGTTCCATATGCATTAAATATATATTTTATTACGAAACATAGCCTTCTAAGTTGTTTTCTGAGTAATACGTCTTAAATTGGTTCAGTTACTTAAACAATAAAACATGCAATGCGTGAAACTTATCATTTCATTTTCATTATTAAGCGGGAGTTTTATTCAAAGAAACCTGTAAACTAGGCAAACATATGTGAAATTACATATAAGGGAAACCTCGAAATGCCTGTTGGACTCTGCCCATTTTATCTCTCTTCTTAATTATTTTTGTAACCATTCTAGTCTAATTTCTTTTTAGATGTAAACATTATGAATAATAGTGGAAGGGAGATGGAAAAATGACAGGAGGAAGCACAAAACATAAAAACCTACATTTTTAGTTATTTACATGCATTCTAATGTATACATGCGCTATTGGTCTTTAAATTCCCACATCTTTTGTTTTCTAAATATTTCTGCTTTACTTGCACTGCTTGTTTCCCGGAAGTAGAACACGTAGATAGAGTTCATCGATGGTTCTTGATTTATGCAACATCCTCACACCATTCACACATTGCTTAATTCTCCATCAAGATCATACTGCTTTGCACCGGAATCTGGGATATTATTATCATATGTATATCTACCAGATCGTAATCATATTCTTACCAAACTTGCTTTCTTGAGTCGTACATCCCTTCCTTTGCAGCTACAATGCACTCATTGTCTGCTGAAGAATTGAATTCTGTGGATGAAGCTGGAGATTCCGATGCAGATGCTCTCGTATGGGCTTAGTGGATGGACATGAACGTCCTGAAGATGATATCGCATAAGGTGCATATAATTCTGATCATACGAAATCGGACGGAGAAGCAGAGTGTGCGAGAGCAAGTGAGGGAGAAAGCGATGCGTCGAACACAGATCACACATACGATGCGAACAAAGAAAGAAATGAGGACACTGCAAACAACACTTACAATGTTCTACTGATGACGTTTACGGCAGATAATCCTGGAGAGAGTTGGAGTAACTCTTACAATGAGGATCTGGATGTGTTGTACGGTGCAGATAGGCGCGGGAGGCGCTGGGAGCATATTTTCAGAGGAGGAAACGGATCAGAAAAGGAGGAGCAAAGAGAAAGGGAGGTGAATCATAGTGAGGAAAAGGAAGAAAGACAGGAGTGTGCTTGATGGAGAGGTGAGATCTACCGTTATAGAGCTGGAGGTGTATGGGGGGAGGGAGGGAAGGGAGAGGAGGGAGAGGAAAGGGGGTGTGCAGAAAGGGAGTGGAGGAAGAGTGAAGGGGATGGATCTGACTACGAAGGAAATGACTTGTCTTTTTTGAGAAAAATATGTGGGAATGGAGGAGGATGAGAGAGAAGAAGAGGAGAGAGAGGCAGAGGGAGAGAGAAGGAAGTGAAGGGGAAAGAGAGAGGGGGAAATGGGGACAGAGTGGGGAGAAAAGGAATCAGTGGAGGAAGTTAACGTGGATTGGCGTTTGGAAATAACATGAAATATGGAGAAAGCGAGAAAGGGAAAGGGGAAGGAGGGGCAGAGAGGGAGGAAAGAGATAGGGAGTGAGGAAGAAGAGAAGGAGGAAGAGAAGGAAGTAGGGTGACGAAGAGAGAAGGAAGGAGGATACGAAACGAAGGAGGAGGGAGGAGGAAGGAAGAGGTGCTGAGGTTGTTGGGTGGTAGTGTTGTTTTTGAAGGATGATAGAGAGAGAGAGTGAGAGGGAGAGAGAAGGGAGAGAGAGAGAGAGAGGGAGAGAGAGGAGGAAGATACAAGGAAAAACAAGAACAAGACGGAGAGAAAAGGGAAGAGGTAAAGAGAAGGAAGAAGGAGAATAGAGGAAGAGAGAAGAGAAGAAGAAAGAGAAGAGAAGAAGAAAAGAGAAGGATAGAAGAAAAGAGAAGGATAGAGGAAGGAAAGAAGGATAGAGGAAGAAAAGAAGAATAGAGAAGAATGCTTCCAAAGACAAAGAAGAGAGGAGCGAGAAAGGGGGAGAAAGAGAAGAGAGGGAGGATAGGGAAAAGGGAAAAGGGAAAGGAAAGGAAAAGGGAAAGGGAAAGGGAGAGAAAGGGAAGGAAAGAGAAAGGGAGGAGGGAGAGGAAAGGGAGAAGAGAGAGAGAGCGGAGAGGGAGAGAAGAGAGGGAGAGAGAAGAGAGGGAGAGAGGAGAGGGAGAAGGGCAGGGAGAGAGGAAAGAGAGGGGGGGGTGAGAGAGGGAGGGAGACAGGAGAGAGAGAGGGAGAGGAGAAAGCGGGAGGAGAAGGTGGAGGAGAAGGGAGGGAGAGAGAGAGGGAGAGAGAGGAGAGGAGAGAGAAAGGGAGGAGAGAGGAGAGGAGGAGAGAGAAAGGGAGGGAGAGAAAGGGAAGAGGAGAGAGAGAGAGAAAGGAGAGAAAGGAGAGAAAGGGAGGGAGAAAGGAGAGAAAGGAGAGAAAGAGAGAAAGGAGAGAAGAGAGAGAAGAGAGGGAAATAGCATTCTGTCTGGTCTTGAGTTCCCCCTGTCTCAATATGAAGTTTAAACTGTTTCCTTTCTCTCCCTTCGTCATCATTCCTTCCTCCTTCTCTTCTTCTCTCTCAGTCTCTCCTTCCTCTCCTTCCTTCCTTCCCTCCTCCTTCCTCCCCTTTCTCTCTCCTTCCTCTACACATTTCACATAAAACAGTCCTCTTCCTCTTCCTCTTCCTCTGCCTCTTCCCTCCTTCCTTCCCTTCTTCTTTCTCTTCCTTCTGCCTTGTCTCCTCCCCCCACCCTACTTCATCCTTCTCTCTCTTCCTCTCTCTCCCTCTTCCTTTCCCTCCACTCTCTCTCTCGCTCTCCCTCTCCGCCCTCTCCTTTTTCTCTCTACTTTCTATCTCATTTTCCTGCCTGTGTTGGACAAAGATAGAGAGAAAGGAGAGGGTAGGACACACTCAAATTGAGAACCCCCGGTCTACATGTGGAAACACGGTTAAACACACTTCTTCTCCCTCTTTCCGCCTGTGTCTCTCTCCCTCCTATATCCTCTTCTTCTTACCCCTCTCCTTCCCTCTTCCTCCTTCTTCTCTTCTTCTTCCTCCTCTCTTCTTCTTCCTCTTCTTCTTCCCTTCTTCTTCCCTCTTCTTCTTCCTCTTCTTCCTCTTCTTCTTCCTCTCTTCTCCCTTTCCCTCCTCTTCTTCTGCTCCTCCTCTTCCTCTTTTTCTCTTCCCCTTCCTCCTTCCTTCCATTTTCCTTCTCCTTCTCGTCTTTCCTTCCTCCTTCCTTCCCCCTCTTCTTCCTCTTCCTCACTTTCAAATTCCTCACCTGAAAGTAAAATCTTTATAAAATGAGAGAGAAAGGAGAGAAAGAGAGAAAGGAAAGGAATAGAAAAAGAGAGAAGAGAGGAGAGAGAGAGAGAGGGAGAGAGGGGAGAGAAAGAGGAACAGGAGAGTGAGAGGAGAGAGGGGGGCGGGTGAAGGGAAGGAGAGTGGGAGAGAAGAAGAGGATTTTGTTGCGTGGAAGGCAGCAAACGCAGTTCGAAGGATGAGGAGAGAGACGTTGGGGGAGGAAGGATGAGAGGGTCGCTATTACGGAGGGGTGCAGGGCTGGAAAGGGGGAGGGGGAGGGGAAAGGGGAAGGCCAGAAGGAAATGCAGGGAAGAGAGAGACAAGGGAGGAAAGGTCGTGCTTGGAAAAGAAGAGGGAGAGAGGAAGGGGAGGAAGAGGAGACTATGAGAGGGGGTAAACGTAGGGAGAGGGAGAGGGGGAGGGAGAGGGGAATGAGTGAAGAGAAGGAGGAGGGAGAAAAGGGAGAAGGGGAGAAAAAGGAAGAGAGGAAGAGGAGAGGGAGAGGGAGAGGGAGAGAAGAGGAGAGGAGGGAGGGAGAGGAGGGAGGAGGAGGGGAAGAAGAAGATGACGCAGAGCATGGAAAATTCGATGTCAAATTTTATGCTGCTCTTATTTTGGATGCCCAAGAGATATGGATGAGGAGGAGGGAGGAGGAGTGAGGAGGAGGAAGAGAAAGAGAAGGACGAGATAGAGAAGAGTAGGAAGAATGGGAAAGATCGAGATGGACAAGAGGGAAGGGGAGGGAGGGAGCGAAGGGAAGGAAAGAGAGAGAGACGGACGTGCATAGAGATTTCAAACATTTGTTAGAAAAATCTAAAATTCTTCGGAAGAGCAGCGTTCAAGTTGAGAAGAGGGCCCCTGGAGGGCAGCAGAGAGGTCTTTGGAAATAACGGACTCGAGTGAAACGGCTGGTTTGTCAGGTGGATATTTTGAGTAGGGCGTAAGCCTCAATAGAACAAGAGGTCGGGGAGATGGAGGAGAGGGGAGAGGTGTGGGGAGAGGGGGTAGTACGTCGCTCAGATCAGGAGGAGCTGTCGGATGGCCTTAGGCTGGGGAAGCAGGAGGGAAAGGGGGAGGGAGAGGGAGGGAGAGGGAGAGGGAGAAGGAGGGGGAGAGGGAGGAGGGACATAGAGTTCTACAGGCGGAAACAGATGATAGAAGTTGCAGAGCTAACGAAGATTATGGGAGGAAGGGGAAGGGGGGAGCGAGGAGGAGGACGAGGAGGAAGAGGAGGAGGAGGAACGAAGAGGAGGACGAGGAGGACGATGAGGAGGAGGAAGAAGAGGAAGACGAAGATGAAGGGGAAGAGGGAGAGGCAGGGGAAAGAATGAAGAGAGAGAGATGTCAGGGAGAGAGGGCGGAGGAGGAGATAGGATATCGGGAGAAGAGGAGAGAGTGGAATCAAGTCGGAGGCGACAGGGGAAGAAGAAGGGCAGAGGAGGGAGAGGGAGGAGAGGAGGGAGGGAGAGGGAGGGGAAGAGGAGGGAGAGAGAGAGAGAAGAGGAGGGAGAGAGAGGAGAAGAGGAGAAAGAAAGAGGAGAGAAGGAAAGCGAAGGAGGAGAGGGCGTTTGGGATTTGTTTCTGCGTTGAGTTCCTCGTTTCTTGGACCCAGGGCTCTCTTTTCTTTGCCAACTTCTTCCTCCTCCTCTTCCTCCTCCTCTTCCTCCTCCTCCTTCCTCCCCTCCCTCTACTCTCCCGCAATCGTCCCCTCTTCTTCTTTTTCACCTTCTTTTCACCTTCTCTTTCCCCTTCTCTTTCTCCTTCTCTTTCCCCTTTGGTTTCTTCCCTCCCATCTTCTTCCTCTTCCTCTTCCTCTTCCTCTTCCTCTTCTTCTTTCTCTTCCTTCACCTCCTCTTCGTCTTCTTCATTGTCCTTCCACTCTCCTTCTTCGTTTGGGAACTTGAGGTATGGAGATTCTTCCCTTTGGGCTTCATCCCAGTCCACGTCCGAGGAGGGAGAGGGGGGCGAGGGAGTGTTATGGAGATGTAGGGGACAGAGAGGGGTACGGGGGGGATTGCTGGGGAGCAGGAGTAGGAATGGGAGTGGGAGTGGGAGTGAATGGGGGCAGAGGAGGGAAGAGCAGGAGGGAGGGAGAGGGACCAGGGGATGGGGTTGTGTGTTGAGAGGGCTATCGGGTTGATGGAAGTGAGAGAGTATTGGAGGGGAAGGATGAGGATGAGCAGAAGTGCAGGTAGAGAAGAGGGTGATCGAGGCAGAGAGAAGGAGGGCGGAGGAGAGGGAGAGGGATGGAGGCGGAAGGAAGCGGAATGGGAGGAGAGGGAGGCGAGAGGAGAGAGGGACAGAGCTGATCTCAGAAACAAGGTGGTTGAGCTATCACTTTTGACTTCTGGGCTGAGGGAAGTGATCGAAAAACATATCGGGGAGGATGCGGGAGGAAGGGGGAAAGAGAGAAAATGGAGGGAGAGAGAAGAAGTAGAAGAAGGAGAGGGTGAGGAGAGGTGGAGCAGGAGGGAAAAGGGAGAGGCAGGAGGCAATGAGCAAGGAAGGGGAGTGGAACGAAGGACAAGGAGAAAAAGGGGGAGGGAAGGGAGGAGAGAAAGGAAAACGAAGTCAAAAGAGAAGGAGACGAAGAGAAAGAAGCAAAGGAGGAGGAAGAGAAGGAGAGGGAGAAGGAGAGGGAGAGGGAGAGGGAGAGGGAGAGGAGAGGGAGAGGAAGGAAGAGATGCCGCCACGCAGTCCTCTGAGTCCCTCGAGCATTGCGAGAAGAGGAGGCGGATATGGGGGGTACGGGGAAATCCAACAGGCGAAGACGAAGAAAGGAATTTGTTGGTTCTCAATTTGAGAGACATCATCAATTGCCTCTCGCTCGAGAACAAAGCGCTTAAGGAGGTGCTACGGGAGAGGGAAAGGGAATTGGAGGAGGTGGACAGGGAGAGAGAGAGGGACAGAGAGGGGCAAAGAGAGAGAGGAAGAGAGACAGAGAGGGGAGAACCGATAGAAGGAGAGGTGGAGGGAGAAGGAGAGAGGAAAGAGAAAGAGGAGAGGGAGAAAGAGGAGAGGGAGAGAGAAGAGAGGGAGAGAGAAGAGAGAGAGACAGAGGAGGGGGAGAGGGAGCAGAGGGAGGCAGAGGAAAGGGAGAGAGAGGAGAGGGAGAGAGAAGAGAGGGAAAGAGAAGAGAGAGAGAGGGAAGAGAGGGAGAGAGAGGAGAGGGAAAGAGAAGAGAGGGAAAGAGAAGAGAGAGAGAGAAACGACGTAGATGAAGATATTTACGGCGAAGTGAGCAGTTATTACCAGTTGGGTAGCTTAGGAAGAAACAAGATATTTCATGACGACGAGGAATCCGACTCGGAGTAGCACTGTTTGTCGCGAGTCAAAATGACATGATTTCACATGGCCGATGACGTCATTTGATCTTTGTCAAGCGATGGTCCTTGTGATCCAATGAGTTTCGTTTCTTTGCGTTGCTCAGACCAATTTGACTGTCACTCGTCTCTCTATCACTATCGCACCCACTGCACGCCTTATCTCTCCCATCACCCCCTCTCCTCTTCCTTTCAATCCCTGACCTTTCCCTTCTCTTTGAGACCTCTTTCTTTTTCTCTAATCCTCTTCTCTTTCTTTCGTTCCATTTTTATCCGCCTTTGTTTGCTTTCCACTTAGTTTCATTCGTTTCTTCTTTCATTCCCTTTTTCGTTTTTTTTTCTTTCTTTCTTTTTCACTTATTTTCATTCTAACTTCCTCTATCTGATCATCACTGACTGTCAGATTCCGAATCAGAATTTCTGCTGGAGTAAAAACAATATTTATTACATACGACGGCATTTAACAATGTTTATCACGTAGGCATCCCACCTACTCAATCTATATAACCGGTACTCATAGTGTAAGCTCATACACCTTACGTTTCAACCCAAACCAATCGAAGCTTATAGAGATAGAAGAGTATAGATAGTCGAGATCTTGCTCCTCAGTAAACTTTCTATGCAACTGCATACTCGATGTAAATTCAACAAGTGATGCTGACGATGACATTCCTATGGTTTTCAAGCACCCTTGTCTTGATCTTATACACACATACAACATGTAGCAACCCCTGCATCTACACGTACCAATTTGATTCTTACCTAGATTCACGCACACACACGCACACACACACACATGCACTGCATATCTGCCCCCACATCAACTACACCACAACAGAGCATTCAGTGATCTTTACCACGCACCTCCCCAGCGACAGCTCAATCTACCTCGACACATGCCGTTCGAATTCCTGTATATCGATCTATGCTGACTCGTCGAAGGGGAGATGGCTGCAGAGAGAGGAACACTCAAGCGAGAGATCTCACACCTCCATCGCAAATCAGGTGTACAGAATACTCCAGATCACATATATTTAACTCTTCATTGTTGTACAGAGCTATTTCATTTTGATGCTTATCTATTAATTTATTTTCTTGCTTATTGTACTTTGAAACATTTCCATGAGGTAAGCATAATTGTGTATTTACATCTGGGCATGTAAGCGCGTGACGTGAAGATTCCAAAGACATACATATTTTGTATACTAAAAATCAATAAAACATGCGACATATCCCGAAACAAATTCGCAGAATAGACTCAAAGTAATACACACTTTAACAACGTATAAAGGGAGAATCACTACTACGGGTTGTAGGGGCGCCTTTGTGAACAATTCCATCTGACCTCCAGAGGTATTTTGCTTTGTGAATAAATTAGGGAGATTTTGATTGATAGCATCAACAATGAATCAGTTGTTTATGTGAATCTCCAAAGTTTTATGCAAAAATCTCAACATTGTTTTTTCAACTTCCACACAATCAAACTATATCTTTACAACCATGGTTTTGCATATTGTTTTTATTTCGATTAAGTTCCGGGTTTTTACCCCTTTACTTTTTTTTTCTTTTTTTTTCTTTTCTTTCCAGGCTGTTTGCAAAGGAAAATATACGCAGAGGACCTCATTTAATTTACTATGTGATAGGCACTTGTTTAAAACTTTAAGTTGTTCATCAATATTATACACACACATGTAGATTCAATTGTTTTCTTTTCCATTTTTGACTTCGTTGACTTTCAAATTAATCCCAGATTTTCTTGTCATGTGTGTGCTTTCGTGCGACATTTTTTTTTTTTTTATTCAATCTTGTTTTATTCTTGTTGCTTCGATTGAAGGATCTGTTCATTTAATTTTTTTGTCAACGCATATCTACAATATATATTTGATTCAATGATCGATTAATATTTTTTCGTTTTTCTTTATTTACTGCGTACGTTTCTTCACAAGCACAAACCTAATCTACGCATTATTTTGTAATTTGACCCCATCCACACCGATCTTCACTCACTCTTATATACCTGTCTCCGCATATTAATTTCCCTAGCAGACACACATTTTCTTGTGTATTTATTAGGAAAATACTTGCGCTTTCCTGAGCAAGAGAACCAGAGGAGTTGCTTACGAATATCCCGGTCCGTTTAAAAGAAAGACATTCAAAGGAGAATCTATCAACGTACATACATTGCACTAAGCGAGAATGCCAAACGCACGTCCTTCTCTGGCCCCGTCTCCTCTTGGGAGACTTTATTCCGTACCTGAACGTTCGTTTTTCTCTTGGCTTGAGTTCGACAGAAGTTGGAAGAGCAATGCAAGTCCTGTCGACTCAGAGTTGAACTACCGAGAGGAGATGGAGAACATTGCGGATTGCATGTTCGAGTTCCTGGGAGTAGACGAACGAGTGGGTAAGTGGGGTTGAGATGCGCAAGGAGGAGCTGAAGAAGGAGAAACAGGGATTGTGGGTAGTTGCCGACAATGAAGTGGTGGGAAGAGAAAGGGGCAGAAGCAGGAGCGAGCGTGAGCGGAGAAGGGAGGAAGGGTTAGAAGTGGGACAGACGTTGGGTGAGAAGTTTGGGAATGGGAGGAGAAGAAAAGGGAAGGGAGAAAGAGGAGAAGGGGGAGTGGGCTCGAATTGCTAAAAGAAGCGGAGGGAAGGGAGAGGGAAAAGGAGAGGGAAGCGGAGGCTGCGCGGGAGAGGGCTAGGAAAGAGCCATAGAGAGGGAGAGAAAGAGGGAAGCAGATGAGAGAATGAGGGGGGAAGAGGAGGAGGATATTTTTGACGTCCTGTTCGAGCAGAAGAGGAAGGAGGAGGAGGAGAAGGAGGATAAGAAGAAGACAGAGGAGGAACAGAAACAGAGATATGCTGCGCTAGAGGAAGGCGATCGGAGGAGAAGGGACGAGGGAACAGGGCAGAGAGGAGGGGGAAAGGGAGAGGAAGGAGAGAAGGAGAGGGAAAAGGAGGAGAAGGAGAGGCAGGGAGGGAGGAGAGGGCGAAGAGGGGCGAGGGACTCTTGTTCGCTGTCTTCGCAGTCGTCCTTCTCTTCTCTCCCCTCCAGTTCTTGGGGTGAGTTTGGGGGATTGGGAATGCGCGCAGGAGGAGGAGCAGGAGAGCATGAACATGCGGGAGTGTCGTTGGGGGGGTGTGGGGCGGGTGGCTGGGGGAGGAGCTTGTTCAAAGGGAGAGGCAGAGAGGGAGAGAGAGAGAGAGGGAGAGGGAGAGGGAGAGGGAGAGAGGAGGAGGGAGGAATGGGTTCAGAACATGTGGTTGTGGGAGTAGGGCGAGGAGGGAGGAGAGAGAGGAAACGGAGAGAGAAAGGCGGGAGGAAACGAAGAAAGAGAGGGAGAGGGAGAAGGAGAAGGAGAGGAAGGGGAGAGGCAGAGGCAGAGGCAGAGGCAGAGGCAGAAGATCACGTGGAGTGCTTGTTTTGCTTCCCGTCCGTTGATGAGTGTGGAGAGTGGGCGTGGAGGAGGTGGCCCTCTCCTCCCCGTCCACTTATTCGACCGAGCTTCTCCCTCTAATACTGCTGTTTTAGCCTCGATATGCAAAGGATGAG
>JAWNMU010000526.1:160000-168341 GCA_035043665.1 Drosophila quasianomalipes | reverse complement strand
CACACACACATGCACTGCATATCTGCCCCCACATCAACTACACCACAACAGGGCATTCGGTGATCTTACCGCACTCCCCCCCTCGCTTGTGTGGTTCGGAAATTCCTATCGTCTCCATGCTGACTCGTGGGGGGGGTGGGCTGCAGAGAGGAGCACTTAAGCGAGAGATCTCACACCTCCATCGCAAATCAGGTGTACAGAATACTCCAGATCACATATATTTAACTCTTCATTGTTGTACAGAGCTATTTCATTTTGATGCTTATCTGTTAATTTATTTTCTTGCTTATTGTACTTGAAACATTTCCATGAGTAAGCATAATTGCGTGTGTTTACATCTGGGCATGTAAGCGCGTGACGTGAAGATTTCCAAAGAACTGTACATATTTGTATACTAAAAATCAATAAAACATGCGACATATCCCGAAACAAATTCGCAGAATAGACTCAAAGTAATACACACTTTAACAACGTATAAAGGGGAGAATCACTACTACGGGTTGTAGGGGCGCCTTTGTGAACAATTCCATCTGACCTCCAGGGGTATTTTGCTTTGTGAATAAATTAGGGAGATTTTGATTGATAGCATCAACAATGAATCAGTTGTTTATGTGAATCTCCAAGAGATTTTACTGCAAAATCTCAACATTGTTTTTTCAACTTCTCCACACCGTCAAAACTACTATCAACTTTACAACCATGAGTTTTGCATATTGTTTTTATTTCGATTAAGTTCCGGGTTTTTACCCCTTTACTTTTTTTTTCTTTTTTTTCTTTTCTTTTCCAGGCTGTTTGCAAAGGAAAATATACGCAGAGGACCTCATTTAATTTACTATGTGATAGGCACTTGTTTAAAACTTTTAAGTTGTTCATCAATATTATACACACACATGTAGATTCAATTGTTTTCTTTTCCATTTTTGACTTCGTTGACTTTCAAATTAATCCCAGATTTTCTTGCCTCATGTGTGTGCTTTCGTGCGACATTTTTTTTTTTTTATTCAATCTTGTTTTATTCTTGTTGCTTCGATTGAAGGATCTGTTCATTTAATTTTTTTGTCAACGCATATCTACAATATATATTTGATTCAATGATCGATTAATATTTTTCGTTTTTCTTTATTTACTGCGTACGTTTCTTCACAAGCACAAACCTAATCTACACGCATTATTTGTAATTTGACCCCATCCACACCGATCTTCACTCACTCTTATATACCTGTCTCTCATATATTTAATTTCCTTTAGCAGACCACACATTTTCTTGTGTATTTATTAGGAAAATACTTGCGCTTTCCTGAGCAAGAGAACCAGAGGAGTTGCTTACGAATATCCCGGTCCGTTTAAAAGAAAGACATTCAAAGGAGAATCTATCAACGTACATACATTGCACTAAGCGAGAATGCCAAACACACGTCCTTCTCTGGCCCCGTCTCCTCTGGGAGACTTTATTCCGTACCTGAACGTTCGTTTTTCTCTTGGCTTGAGTTCGACAGAAGTTGGAAGAGCAATGCAAGTCCTGTCGACTCAAGGATTGAACTACCGAGAGGAGATGGAGAACATTGCGGATTACATGTTCGAGTTCCTGGGAGTAGACGAACGAGTGGGTAAGGGGGTTGAGATGCACAAGGAGGAGCTGAAGAAGGAGAAACAGGGATTGTGGGTAGTTGCCGACAATGAAGTGGTGGAAGAGAAAGGGGGCAGAAGAAGGAGCGAGCGTGAGCGGAGAAGGGAGGAAGGGTTAGAAGTGGGACAGACGTTGGAGTGAGAAGTTTGGGAATGGGAGGAGAAGAAAAGGGAAGGGAGAAAGAGGAGAAGGGGGAGTGGGCTCAATTGCTAAAAGAAGCGGAGGGAAGGGAGAGGGAAAAGGAGAGGGAAGCGGAGGCTGCGCGGGAGAGGGGAGCTAGGGAAAGAGCCATAGAGAGGGAGAGAAAGAGGGAAGCAGATGAGAGAATGAGGGGGGAAGAGGAGGAGGATATTTTTGACGTCCTGTTCGAGCAGAAGAGGAAGGAGGAGGAGGAGAAGGAGGATAAGAAGAAGACAGAGGAGGAACAGAAACAGAGATATGCTGCGCTAGGGAAGGCGATCGGAGGAGAAGGGACGAGGGAACAGGGCAGAGAGGAGGGGGAAAGGGAGAGGAAGGAGAAGGAGAGGGAAAAGGAGGAGAAGGAGAGGAAGAGGGAGAGGGAGGAGAGGGAGAAAGGAGCGGCGAGGGACTCTTGTTCTTTGTCTTCGCAGTCGTCCTTCTCTTCTCTCCCCTCCAGTTCTTGGGGTGAGTTTGGGGGATTGGGGAATGCGCGCAGGAGGAGGAGCAGGAGAGCATGAACATGCGGGAGTGTCGTTGGGAGAATATGGGGCGGATGACTGGGAGAGGGGCTTGTTCAAAGGGGAGAGCGAGAGGGAGAGGGAGAGAGAGAAAGAGGGAGAGGGAGAGGGAGAGGGAGAGGAGAGGGAGGAATGGGTTCAGAACATGTGGTTGTGGGAGTAGGGCGAGGAGGGAGGAGAGAAGGAAACGGAGAGAGAAAGGCGGGAGGAAACGAAGAAAGAGAGGGAGAGGGAGAAAGAGAAGGAGAGGAAGGGGGAGAGGCAGAGGGAGAGGCAGAGGCAGAGGCAGAAGATCACGTGGAGTGCTTGTTTTGCTTCCGTCCGTTGATGAGTGAGTGGGGAGTGGAGGTTGGCCCTCTCCTCCCCGTCCACTTATTCGACCAGAGCTTCTCCTTCTCATCCTTTGCGCCTATCGAGGCTAAGGCAACGGACATGCAGGCGAAGAGTAGAGGGAGAAGTCAGGGAGGGAGCAGGGGGAGAGGAGAGGCGAGAGAAGCTGGGACTGGAAGGGTGTTACTGGGAGGTGGGTGGAAAAACAAAGCAGAAGTTCAGAGTCTCAAAGATAGGGTTTGGATGGAATACAACGGGAGCAATGCACAGCAAGGGGAGTCAGAGGGGGAGGCAACGAAGCGAGGCAATGAGAAGGAGAGCTGCGAGAGCGTGAGGGAGGGCATGGCTGAGAGCGTGTATGGCTTGAGATGCAAACACGTCGCTTGCTCTTCTTGTCTCCACGCATTCGTAGTGGGAGTAGTCAGGAACACGGAAGAGGAGATGCGGAGGCAGCAGAGGGAGAAGGGGGTGGGGGCAGATGGAGTCGGAGTAGGCAAATCCACTTCTTCTCCTTCCACTTCTTCCCCCGCTCCGTCACCCCCTCTCCCTTTCCACCCTCCTCTCTATCGTCCTCTCTCTCGTCGACTCCTTCTTCCCCTCCCCCGCTTTCTCCCCTTCCTCCTCCCCTTCTCCTTCCTCCTCTACCTCTCTCTCCCCCCAAATCGAACTCCTCTCTGAGAACGACATGGTCAAAGTTGTGCGGAAGGGCAACGCCATTGCCTTCTTCTCCGTGTTTTCACTTCGTACTAAGCTCTTGTCAGTCGACTTGAGGAGCGGAACGGAGTCAGACTTGAATAGCGGAGATTTGAGTGAAAGCAACTTGAATGGAAGTGACTTGAAGGAGCTGGGTTTTTCTCTGTTCGGAGAAGGCGAAGGAGAAGATGCGAGAGGAGAGGGACTAGGCGATTGCCAGAAGATGCCCTGCGCTGTGTTCTTCTTAAGCGGGGAAATATGGAAGGACATGCGATGTCCAGCACAGATCGTCAACCGCACACAGGAGGGGGAGCAAAAGACAGCGGGAGCGGGGGCAGCAGGAGAAAGAGAAGGAGAAGGAGTAGTGGGGAGAGTGGACGAGGACAGCGTGTGTGGAACAAGCATGTGTGGTTGTGCAATCGACGAGAGAGCGGTGATGCTTCTTTGCGAAAAGGAGTTGTACGAGAGGTTCCTGAGGTGTTCTATCGATAGCGTCATCCAGTCGCCTCACTCCTCCACCGTCACGTGCCCCAACAAGCAGTGCAACTCTGTCTTTGCAGTCGATCTGAAGGGCATGGGCGGGGCGGGAGAGGGCGAGGAAGCGCAGGGGGGACAGCGGAGGAAAGGGAGTTCAACACACAGAGGATCAGATGCATCATGTGCATGACTACCTTCTGTTCGAAGTGCTTAATCTCCCCTTACCACTCTGGCTTCACGTGTGTTTCCTTCCGCAACAAAGGGCTGGGGGAGGAGTGCAGGTTCTGTGGCGTTGACTTGTCATCCCCTGGCACACACAAGATGCAGAACTGGATGTATGTGCACCATGGTTTCCAATTCGATAAACACGTTATGGAGTGGGCGAAGGAGGAGGAGGAGGAGGACGACGACGAGGACGACGAGGAGGAGGAGGAGGTGGATGAAGAGGAGAAGAAGAAGCGGGATAAGGAGCGCAGGGAAAGGAGAGAGAAGAGGGAGAAGGAGAGGGAGTCTTCTCTCCTATCCTTGATTTCGAAGAATGGGGAACAGGCGGCGGAGGATTTGGGATTGCCCAAGGCTGCTCTTCAACAGAAACAACAAGTAGGAGGAGGAGGAGGAGGAATGTGTTTGCTGGGTAGTTCGTTTCGTGACGATGTGGGGTACAGCAGTTCATTCCCTGCCCTCCCCCTGCACTGTCTTTGGTTTGCTCGTCGTTGGAGTGCGTTCTGAAAGCCAATGCCTCCTGTACTAGGGTGATGGCGTGTGGATGTCCTTGTGTGGGAGTGAGGGGAGAGAAGGAAGACGAGTGTATCGGGTGCTTAAGAGTTCACGAAGGGGAAGGGGAAGGGGAAGGGGGAGGGGAAGGGGAAGTGGGAGCACATGCTGCAGGAGTGGGAAGAGAAGGAAGGGGAGAGGGTGGGAAGAAAGGTGCTATCATATCGAGCACATCTACGTTCAAAAACATAAGGGTGGTGGAGGAGGGGAGGAGGACGGGGATAGCTATTGCTGCATCTGTTATTCTGAGGCATTGAACCAAGCTCCCTGCGTTTCTTCTTCCCCCGCCTTCTCCTCCTCCCTCCCCTCCACCCTCCTCTCCTACGAGCCTCTTGAGCTAACCCCTATACGACCTCCTCACCTCTCTCCTTCCTCTCCTTCATCTCCTTCTTCCCCTTCCTCCTCTCCCGTTTGCTCACACATTTTTCATCTCCACTGTATGATGCAAAAACTCATGAAAGGAAAGGAAGTGGGGTCGAAGCGTATGACGTTCGATTATCGCCGATGTCCGCTCTGCTCCTCCTCCTTCGTCTCCCGCGCTCTCTTTCCCCTCCTCGTCCCCACCCTCCAGTTAGAGAAGAACGTGATATCGAAGGCTTTGACGGTGCTTAAAGCCGAGGGAAGACTAGCAGATGCTCAACTCACCGACCCCTCCTCCTCCTTCTTCCGCCTCCCCTACAAGTACGCCATGCACATTTTCCTTTTCTTCTGTTGCTCGAAGTGTGGAGATCCTTACTTCGGAGGAGGATACCAGTGCCAAGCTGCGGGAGATGACGATGACGAGGAGGAGGACGAGAACGAGGACGATGACCAGGAAGATGAGGAGGAGGAGGAGGAGGAGGAGAGGGATGGAGACGGAGATGGGCAGAGGGCGAGAGCTGTCGCGAACATTGGGCGAAGGGCGGGGGCAATGGAAGCCGAGGAAGACGGGGGCAGGAGGGGAGGGAGAGGGAGGAGGAGGAGGAGGAAAGTGGTGAGTTTGCTTTGCCAGAAGTGCCAGCCCTCGGAAGGCACAGACTGCCCTACCCACGGACCGGAGTTCGTCCTCTTTAAGTGTCGCTTCTGCTGCAACGCTTCCTCCTTTTTCTGCTGGGGAAACACTCACTTCTGCGCCGCCTGCCACGTCCCAGGGATATGGCAAAAGCTCTGCAAGCACAAGACGGGAGAGAACTTGATGAGAGTGTGGGAGTACAACCAGTGTCTGGGAATAGTTGACCAGGTGATGGAGATGGTGAGAAGGGACGACTGGGAGGAGGTTGGCGAGGAGGAACAGAGGAGGGTCCTCAAGGAGATAAGGTGTGACCCGTCCTTCTGTCCCTTGAAGAAAGCCCACCCTCCCAACGGATTTGAGTTTTCTATCGGGTGTATTCAATGCAATTCAGAGGAAGAAAACAGAGACAAGTCGAAGGACAAGGGCCAAAACAACGCCTCTGCCCTCGTTCCCTCCTCTGCCTCCTCTTCGTCTTCGTCTTCTGCATTCCCTCCAAGCGCTTCCTCCCTCTTCGCCCGCTCTCTCACGGTTGGTCAATCCATGTTCTTCTTTTCTTGCTCCGAAGTTGCTCTTCGTAACACAATCGCCTTCTTCAACCTCCTTTCTGCCAACAGTTACAAGGCTCTGCTCGTCAAGCGAGCACTGGGGGTGAGGGAGGTAGGTAGGGTTGGGGGAGGAGGATCCAAGACCGGTATGAGCGTAGGTGGTGGAGCAGGAGTGGGGGCTGGAGTGGGAGGAGGTAACGCGTTCTCTCGCCCTTCTTCTGGAGTGGCATGGGGAGGGGCAGGGCTAGTGGGAGTCGGAGGAGCGAACAGTGTCCAGCCGAGGGCATGGGGAGGGGGAGTCGGAGGAGGAGTAGGGGGAATGGGAGCTGGAGTGGGAGGCGGTGACCAACTCTTCGACGTGTCCTGGTACTTGAACGACAAACAAAACGAAGCAAGCGCAGCCCTCATGGCAGCACTAGACTTAACGAGAGAGATGTGGACGAGAGAGACGCAGGACAAGAAGGAGGGAAAACACAGCGCAGTTGGGAGGGAGAGGGAGGTGAGAGTTGGTGGGATGGTGGTGCGTGAGATAGAGATTAGTCCCGACCCCAAGGAAGACAACATGGGAATCATCCACTTCCTGGGGACAAAGGGGAGGTCAGAGAAGCAGTGGGTTAACCCCGCTGTGCTCGGCTTCGTCTCCTGCTTCTCCTCTCCTCTTGACCCTTCTTCCTCCCGGCCTACCACGTCCTCTCCCGCTCTCCTTGCCGCGTTTCTACTGTCTCCCAGCGCTTCTCGTTCCACATAATTGACTTCCACTCGTTCAGAGTGAGCATCAACCGCATCATGCTCAGGCACTACAACTCCTTCGACACGGAATGCATTCGTTCCTGGACCATCAACGGGAGCAACGATGGAGAGGAGTGGTCAGTCATCTGTAAACATGATAACGACACTTCTCTCAAGAAAGCTGGGGGTTCGGCATCTTGGAAGCTGAACAGGAATTCATTGTTCTACAGGTACATCAAGGTCGAGCAGACCGGACCTAACAGCAACGACTCCAACAGATTGACGATTGCAGGGATTGAGTTATACGGTAAAATATTGTTCGTCGACGGAGCAGCTGTCCCTCCGTTCTCAGGCGTTCCAGAAGGGTCGGTCAGGGGAAAGGGAGCAAAGAATGACGCTGCGCCCGACTTCGTCGAATTCCTAAGACTCAATGGAGTCGGAGAAGGAGGAGTCCCCCTGCCCCGCCATCCTTACCAAGACCAAGGCCAAAGAAGGAAGGGGAAGAAACAAGGGGGGAAAGATGCTAGCAAGGCAGGGGGGGTTGTTCCCTCTTTAGGAGGAGGAGGAGGAGGAGGAGGAGGAGGAGGAGGAGGAGGAGTAGGAGGAGCAGAAGTAGGAGCAGCGGGAGGGGCGGGAGAAGAGAATGGGGGAGGGGAGGAGTACTTCTTAGTGCCTCCTCCTCTCCGCCCTCTCTTGAGCCAGGGCATCGCAAAAGAAGTCCCAGAACAGGCTGGGAAAGGGGGAGCGAAAGGGGGCGAGCACCATGGGAAAGGGGGAGTTAGAGGGGGGAGAAAGGAGGGAGAACAGGCGGACAAAGGGGGAATCTAAGCGATCTCTCTCAACCTCCCGCTTCCTCTTCTCTCTCCCTCGTCTCTTCCTCTTCCTCTTCCTCCCTTTCCTCCTCCCTCGTTTCGCATCGTCCTCTGTGTTCTCTCCCTCTGCCTCATCCCTCTTCCTCAACTACTCCCTTTTTCTCCCTCTTCCGCCTCCTCTTCACTGCCTTCTTCTTCCTCCTTCTCTGACATTGTCATCGGCTCTTCTCGGTTTCTCTTAGTCGCCAATATCCCTCCTCTCCGCTTCAAAACTGCTGCCTCTTCCCTCCCCCTCCCTCGTCTTCCTCCTCTGCTCCTCCTCCTCGTCCTCCTCCGCCGCCTCCTCCTCCTCCTCTTCGAAGCACAAAGCTTGGTTCTTGACGAAAAGGCTATTTGGGAAGAAGGACAGGGGAAAGAAGGAGAGGGAGGAAGAGAGCAGAGGGAAGAGAGAAGGAGCGTCGGAGAGAGAGCGAGAGTGAGAGGGAGAGAGAGAGCGATGGCTCCGAGATGCCCCGAGGTCTCTTCTGGGTGTTGGGTTGTCTTGCTCATTCATTTTTCCGTTCCTTCTCACTCCTTGATGCTGATGAAACGACTCAAGCCATCCTCTTCCTCCGGTCGTCTCTCTCTCTCTTCATCAACTCTTCCTCCGCTTCTTCTTCTTCTTC